>CATIWR010244451.1:0-11711 GCA_949677035.1 Omphalea diandra | reverse complement strand
TGTGATTGATGTGGTGATGGGATGGTGTATAATTTGGACTTAGATTTTAGGTTCCTTTGACTTGGAGATTTGGTGAGATCCTTTACTTAAACTTGAACTTTATTTCACATTGTCTATTTGATTATCTTATCACTTTGATGGTAACTACATGTGCTTTCTTTATGTGGGTGGTTGGTATTGGGATTTATTAAAGAGGCATAGTGGAAAAATTAAAAAAAAATTCTACATAAAATCCCACCCATAATCCATACGATTGGATTAAATCAAAAGGAGAGATGTGAAAACCTTACCAATTCGAATAAGAAAGATTAAATTGATGGAAGAAAGAAAGGAAATTTATACTAGTAACACCTAACCTTAAACTTAGAGTGTATATCATTAGATTCATACACTACCAAATTGATGAACGTCCTCTATAGGTATCCATATGAACAGGTTCTCTCTAAATAGGAAGTGTGCTAACACTAAGGTTCTCTCTCTCTCTCTCTCTCTCTCTCTCTCTCTTTAAGACATTGTTTTAAAAAACATGAATGTTTTATCTATTTTAGAAAATCCTAAACGTGCATATATATCCTAACCATTATGATATTTATGTTAACTCTATAGATATCCTATTTCGTTTTAACATTTAAAATGAAATAGATATCTAAATAATTTAGATAATATCTCTAATTATCTTAATTACAAATAGAAAGATTAGTAAAATATAATTTTACTTTAGGCCTATTCTATGTGTGCGACCCTATAGGTTCACATGACATTGGTAGTGGCCTAACAACCTATTTTGGCTCATAAGTCATAAATGGCCTCTAGAAAGACATTATGACTATCCAAATTATGTGAAGGTCAATGATCTTACCTAACCTATTTTGCCAATTGTATTATAATCCTTTTGTTGCATTATATATCAATTGAACATAAGGCATGGATCATGTCATCCTTATATAGTTCAATTCTTTCTCAATCTCTAAGTAGGATGATGTAAAACGACATTGATAACCTTTATCAATTCATTTTTACATGGCCATGCAATCTCTTTAGTCTAGCTTATTGAGGAGCCCAAAGATATATTTCTCATAGATATATAAAGGACAAATTCCTCCTCAATCATTCATTTTCCTCTATATGATTAACTTCTTGTCCAACATCAGTTTGTATAATTATCTTGTTAAAGATAATGTTGGACTGTATCAAAACATAAAGTTCATCATGTTGGAATCTAGGGTTATTTTCAAGTCAGAGGATTAAGTTAATACTATTACATGAGAATCACTTATGGCTATTTATCCACGTAGTGTTCTCATAGTAGCTCGATCCAATACCATGTTTCTTAAACATATATTTATGTGTTTGACATAATATCACATATCCATAACAAGTAAAATATGGTCATCAATCAAACATGTACTAGTCTTCACGCATTATTATCCCAATAATAATGACTGACTAAGGATAATATAGAATAGAATTTTTACACCTAAAGGTTTTACTATTAAGTCACATACTTGATGACATTAGATAGAATTAACTATTCATGAAATTTTATGTAAAAAAAATATAAAAGATATGTTTAATAAAATTACAACCATGACATTATTAAGAAAATATCCATTACAAGAATTGGCCTAAGACATATAACTAACAGTTAGAAGGGATATGACAAATCCCATTATGCATGACCTCCCCCACTTGATATTACATGCCCTTATCCCCATTAATGTGATCATAATGCCTTAATGATGATATGCTTAATTGGATGTGTTAGAAATATGGTTAGGAGCATTAACAGGACTAAAAAGGTTAAAATGGTAAAAAGTTAACTGAAGATGCTCGAAGGTAGACTCCCAATATTTGGGTGATTTTGGGGTGCCAAACATCTACCTCAAGACATACCTAATTTTTGAACCTGATCTTTAATGGGGTAAAGATGAATTTGGGCCTTCTAAATGGCTTACATAAGTCAAAATTTCACCCTCACTTAGATTCTTATCTTGACTAAAGTTGGTTGGTGACTCAGCATTTCATTAGCGATGGTACCAATGTATTATCTAGCCTTTGGTCCCCCATTAATCCAAGCACAAGCCATGATTTAGGTTGATACCAATTGTATGACCCCCATCCTCTTTGTCACCCATTGATCAATAAAAAGGATAGAGTTGCAAGTAAGATTTCACTAGTTTATGTGACGTCCCATTTATTAATCATTCCTAAAGTAGGTGCATTAACTCATTCATAAGACATGGAATACTAAAGTGATACAACATCATTAAAATTCTCTCATGCCATCCATTATCATTAAAATATCTTCCTTTAATTATTTTGAACACTATGTATCTTGTATCATAATATAGAATTTATTTATAACAAAATATATATAGCTAAATAAACTAAAATACTAATAGATTGTATACTGGCCCAACCTCTATCATATTGCTAGACAGTAACTTCAAAATGTAAACTAGACGCAATCTTTTATCTACTCTTCCCTAAAGAAAATTTAATGCAAAGGAATATGTTTGCGTACTCAATAAGTAAACACATAATGATACTTCAATCATAAATAACATAACAAGCATTTAAATATAAATAACTCATAATCACATTCATGCCTAAAATAAATAGTTTTTACTCTTTAATGCCACACAGACTATCAAATGTTATTGCCACACTAGTTGTTATATTTTATTGCCACACTAGTTATTACATTTTCTTCCCACACATGCTACAAATATCATTGCCACACAAGCTATCAAATGTTATTGTCGCACAGGATATCATATTTTGTTGTCATATAGGCTATAAATATCATTGTCATAGAGGCTATCAAATGTTATTTCCATACAGGTTATCATATATTGTTGACACATAGGCTATAGATATCATTGCCATATAGACTATCAAATGTTATTGCCACACAGACTATCATATATTGTTTCTTGCTCAACAACATCAACTATTAGCCTTTCAACAAATCACTATAAACCAACAAAATTTCAGTAATATAATGACTAATAATAATAGCCATAAACCTTAGCAAATCATATCACAACATACTTTCATTCTCAAGTCATATTTCATCAAAATCTTATGAAAATAAATAATTCAAAATGTATTCATCAATATCATCTCATTAACAACATTTCATTCCATTGAGTATATGTTTATGGCAGTTAACCAATCACATGTTTAGTACCATTAGTTATTTACTTACCTCCTCCTTCAAGCTATTAAGCCATGGATAGCCTCGACTTATTCTCAACATTAACGTCGATGCCTCGAGGACCTATTTTAATACACCAAATCAATCCATGATGATAAAGTAAGATGTTCATCTTGTTTTGCATATATGCTCTACTAAATTATCATGACACTGGTAGGTTGTTTCTATAATTACTTTTATCTCACAAATCCAAATGGTCTGATTACTTATTTTAATTAAACTAGAGATATATGGGTACAACATATCCAAAATTTACTCTAAAATATCTGCATAATTTATGGTCAATTTTATAAAGTTGCCATGTTTTGGGTGTAATTATACACTAAATAGTCATGTAAACTTAGACATATCTCAAAACATAGAAGCCCAATTGAAAAACTGATTTATATCCGATTAGTTGACCTATAATTAAACATTTTTCATGTTTTAAACATGCTCCAATTTAGCTTCTAAGGTCCTCAAATGAAATGATCAATCTCAAACTTTGCAAGTTCGGGATCAATGCTAATCAAGGAGCCATATCTCTTAGAACACAAAAAACCAAGTAAAATTGCTTTACAGGAATTTAGATAAGATATAATGCTACAAATTTAACTTTTTCACTTCACTTAATTCTCATTCTAAACCCATAAAATTATTATAAAATAGAACTAAGAGCTGAGCATGTTTCAATAATAACCAGTCATAAACAAGGCTCATTTATATTCCTTCTTCTTCTTCTTCTTCTTTTTCTCCTTTCTTTCCTTCTTTCTTAGCTCTCTTCCTTCTATTGCACCTCCTCATTTTTTTGCCTCTATAACCTTTTCTTAAAGGAAGAAATTAAATTTATATACCTACCTTAATTAAACAGTATCATGGTGGCTTGTTCCAATTAATTGAAAGCTCAATTTTCCTTTTTTAGTCCCTCTTCTTCACTCCTTCGTCATCTTTATCTATCTATTAATTCTCGTATACTCCATATACTTGTAATAAGTTTCAAAACACCATTATTTAAAATACTATAACACACATATAACATATGACAATTTGCCATGCCACTATGCAAACATCATATTCATATTCAAATGCCTCAAATGCAATAATGTAATTATTATTGTCATGCTTATGCCATGTGATGCCTATATTCAAATATAACATAATTAAAATGCATATGATTTAGGTTGAGGATGTTACAATTCTCCCCCTCTTATGGAAATTTTGTCCTTAAAATTTTACTTACTATAACTTTAGACTAGATAAGGATCTTGTCATCTCATATGTTCCTTTACTTCCCAAGCGGCCTCCTTAGGTGAGTAACAGCTCCATCTCACTTTAACCATGAGTATCACTCAATTCCTTAACTGTTTTAGTTGTTATCAAGAATTTCAATTGGTTCTTTGTAATAAGTCATATCATTAGACAATTCAATCTATGACTCTAATAATATATGGCTAGGATCAGACCGATACATTCAGAGTATAGAAACATGAAACACATCATGTATCTGAGATAATTCTACTGGTAATGCCAATCGATATGCCAAAGGCCAAATTCTCTCTATGATCTCATATGGCCTAATATACCTTAGACTTAACTTTCCCTGTTTATTGAACCTAATAATGCCTTTCTATGGTGAAACCTTCAAAAATACTTTATCTTTATCTTGATACTTCATTTCCCATCTATGTCTATCAATATACCCTTTTTACCTTTCTTAAGTATCTCACAAATATCTTCTGACTACTTGCATTTTAGCTAATGTATCCTATACCATCTTGGGACCCTCTAATTGTCTCATCACTTCAACCTCCTAAAAATTGGACTTTTACATTTCTTGCCATATAAAGTTTCATATGGTGCCATACCAATATTGAAGTTATAGTTGTTGCTATTTACAAACTCCATTAATGGCAAATGATCATCCCAGTTGCCTTTAAATTCTAACACATAAGCTTGCATCCTATCTTCTAATGTCTAAATAGTCCTTTTTGATTGACCATCAGTCTATGGGTGAAAAAGCAATGCTAAAATTCAAACGAGTACCCAAGACTGTTTGTAAGTTGTTCCAAAAATGAGAAGTGAATCAAAGATCTCTATCTAACATAATAGAAATAAGAATGCCATGTAATCTCACAATCTCTATAACATATATATTATAACCAATCTATGGAGTAAATTTCTTTATCATATAGGCAAAATGCGATTAGATTATGCTAGTCTATCTATAATAACCCAAATAACATTATGCCTTTTCTGTGTTTGAGGCAAACCGATAATAAAATCCATTAAAATTTTCTCCCATTTTCATACAGGAATAGATAAAGGATGTAACTTACCTATCGATGCTTGATGTTCTAACTTGATCTGTTGGCAGGTTAAACATCTTAATACAAACTCAGTTATATGTTTCTTCATCATTGACCACAAAAAATGTGACCTCAAGTTTTTATATATTTTTATACTTCTAGGGGGCATAGCATATGATGCATTGTATGCCTCCTTCATAATCTCTGATCTCAAACCATCAACATCTAGTAAACAGACTCGATTGCCCATCACTATCATCCCATCATCTCTAATTGAAAAATTAGTTTTCTTATCTTCTTTTATCTTTAATAGCATTTTCTGCAAATATGATCCTTTCTATGAACTTCTCTAATTTTATCATTTATCACATGCTTTAACTAAAGTGTAGCCATTAAAGTTGTCACATTCTAAATTTCAAATTTTACATTTAAAGCACAAAGATTAACCAAGGATGTAAGATTACAACTAATAATACTAGAAATGACATCTAAGGCTTTTTTGCTTAAAGTATCAACAACAACATTAGCCTTACTCGAATGATAATCAATAATGCAATCATAGTCCTTTAACAATTCTATCCATCTTTTATGCCTTAGGTTTAATTCTCTCTGTGTTAGAATATATTTTAAGCTTTTATAATCTATCAGAATCTAAAATGTCTTTCCATACAAGTAATGCCTCCAAATTTTTAAGATGTGGACAATGGCTGTCAACTCCAAGTCATGTGTAAGATAATTCAACCCATTAGGCCATAGCTGTTGAGAAGCATAAGCAATTACCTTTTCATGCTACATTAATACACAACAAATCCACCGTTTGTTGATGGAAATGTCAAAATTGGTGTTATAGTCCACCTTTTTTTCAGTTCCTGAAAACTTTGCTGACATTAATCATCCTATTTAAATGTTACATTCTTCTTTAATAGTTTTGTCAATGGCCCGATAATAATGGAGAATCCTTCTACAAATTGTCTATAATAACTAGCGAACCCAAGAAAACTACGCATTTCTAATATATTTTTGGGTGGATGCCACTCCAAATTGGCTTTCACCTTAGTTGGATTAGGTTGAACACCATGTCTAGACACAATATGCCCTAAAAAACCACTTGTTCCATCCAAAAGTCACATTTGCTTAATTTGTCATATACTTAAGAAATGCAATACGATTCTCAAATGTTGCTCATACTCAAAATTTTATGAGTATATGAGAATGTCAATCATAAATTGATCAAGATATTGCTGAAAGGTATAATTCATTAATGTCATAAATGTTGTTGGTGCATTAGTTAACCCATAAGACATAATAAGGAATTCAAAATGAACATACCTAGTATGAAAAAGTAGAATGTCTGGCTCAGCAACCCTCAACTGGCAATACCTAGATCTCAAATCAATTTTTGAAAATACCATTGCACCTCAATGTTGATCAAGCAAATCATCAATTCTCAGTAAGGGATATATATTCTTTACTGTTACTCAATTCAGTTGCCTATAATCAATACACAATTGCATGCTGCCATCCTTTTTCTTCATAAATAACATTGGTGCCCGCAAGGAGATGTACTAGGCTGAATGAAACCTTTTTGCAACAACTTTTCTAATTGTTTCTTTAATTCTTATAGTTCCATTACTGCCATTTGAAATGGTGTAATAAAATTAGTTGCCACTCCTAGTAAGGTCTCAATATTAAAATCATCTTCTCTATGTGGTGGCAAACTTGACAAGTCATTAAGAAATAGTTCTAGAAACTCTTTTACTATAAGAATATCTGCAAAAACCTAAACTAGGAACATTGGTGTCCTCCGCACTTGCTGAAAATCATCATAACTTATTTGATTAGTTAAAAAGCTTGAATAGTTAAGATTAAACAAGTTGAAATAGTTTTACACTTCCCAACAAAGATAACTCTTAGTTGTTCTAAAGATCTTATCATCAATTCTTTAGTATGACAATCTAAAACTATATGATGTTTTGCCAACCAGTCCATTCCTAGAATAACATTAAATTCTTTAAAGTTTATCAATATCAAATATGCAGGCAATACGATACCATACACTAGCACTAAACAAATTCTACATACTTTATTTATAATCACACTACCTCCAGCAGATATCAAAACACCTAAATCATATCCCAAGTATTGAACTGCAATATACACTCGTGATGCAAATTTTAAAGACATAAATGAATGCATGGATCCTGGGTTTATCAAAACATAAACATCTAAATCATAAATAGAAATTGTACCAAAAATAACTTTATGAATTATTGGAGCCTCTTGATGAGTGATAGCATAAACTCTAGCCTAAGGTTGAGTATGGGTTATCTGTTAACTACTAAAAATTGAAGTTGTTCCACCCTGTCCTCCTCTACCACTACCTCACCTTTGGCCTTTACTTATGTCATGAATATTCTCCCCAACACTACTCTGCCCAACTACTTGAGACTCTCATCTAGTCAAACCTGCCATTGGATAATCTCGGCTCATATAGTATGGTTGTCTACAAGTATAGCAAGTGAGCCTTTTAGTTGCCCAACACTCTCTAAAATGAATTCTTCCATAATTAATACAAATTAGGGATGCACCTTTATTCATTATGCTAACTAGTCCTCTCTTACCCTCTAAGTCTTCAAAACTGCCATAGCCACCTCTACGTAAAGCCACTAATACTAATCTCCTAGACAGACTTTGTCCTTTGCCTCTTTAATTACCAGCAACTCCTTGAAATCTTGATCCCTTAAATGATGTGAAACCACCTCTTTTTATTGCTCTGTTTGGTTCTCTATTACACCTTGCATAACTTTTATTCCTTTTTCTTTTAATTGGATTCTTCTCTTAGATCATGGCCATTCTCAAATAGGATGCAAGCCCAATAATGAGAAACTATTTGAATTCTTCAATAAAAAATATGAGAAATAATGTTTAAGAAAGTGGTACAAGCATAAGAGAGGCCTTAAATAAACCATCCTTTCCATCAACAAACCTTAAGAACATTATAAAAAGGAAAATAGTTATATGTATAACCAACTTAAGAAGGTTGTATAAACAACTGAAGAGGGCTATACAGATAGCTCATTAAATTGCAAAAGTGAGAAACTTCTAGAATAGTGATCCATCAATCCTTAAAGGGCTACCCAAGGTTTGTATAGAGATTCCCATGTTTGTATAAGCAACTATCAAACCCTAATTTCTAGAATTTTCATTATTCATCTATAAAGAGTGTGAGAATAAGTGAGATAAAGTGCACTATGAGCCATTGGACTTAGTTACGCCCATCATTCTTTATAAATATCCTTCCATTAGAAGGATTGGAGTGGTTCATTGACCTTAACCAAACTCTGCTAAAATTATCTCTCAAACCTTAAGAAATTTTCACCTAAATAGAAATCATAAACACCCAACACATACCCAAAGGATTCAAGGTAAACCAAACTTTACACTAGACTTTAGCATTGTATTCCTTTGCATTTGGAGAAAAATCCTAATACCAATCTGCCTATGAGGGCAAATGATAACACATAGGGCATCTAGGGAATCTTTTTCACTCCCTTTTTCCTTTCATTCCCCTTCATCTTTTTTCATAATTTATAATTTTAGGAGGCCCAATGGGATGTCTAGATAGAATGTGGTATGTACAAACCACAATATAGTCTATATAGCCCTTTATCATTACTCATAACTACTATTCATAGTAGCCATTCTTTTACTCATTTCTTATGATTTTGACTTTCTCTTGATTTTATTAGCTTTATAACTCAAATAATAGGGTTGGTTCGAATAGCCAATAACCTTTATTTCCGTTTTTTTAGTTGTGTTTTATATAAGGATGAGATTTTATGTTGATTTCATGTTCTTTGTTATAACTTTTATTATCTTTTCTTGTTACTTGTGGGTTTGTTTGCATGAAAAGATGAAAGGAAGAGTCCCAATGGAGCCAAGGATCCTTTGAATCATCATTTTTTAATAAGTGTTTATGATGTCCATTTATTGGTTTTCATCTCTTCAGCCACCACCATTATGGTGGAGGATGGGTTAGATTCTCTCATGGTCAACTTACTCTCTTAGTTCTTCTTGTGGTATGAATGGTAACGTGTGATGGGGTGTAGACATCCTAAGGATCCCTAGTTTCTTCGTTTTTCATGTGGGTCTTTAGTGTAAGTTTAGTCTTTTCACATGCTAGTTGCCTCTTCACTCTTCATAACAACCTAGCCCTCATTTATGGCTAGAGGTGTTCCATGTAGTGCCCTTAACATAATACATCATTTTTGAATAGATTGGCAGAGGATCCTAAGATCCTATGATCCCTTATTTTTATCCTTATTTTTGTGCCATAGTGAGCTTTAATCTTTATTTACATGCCTATCATCTTATGCCTTATGTCTAAATGCTAATATATGCCCTGATCATGTGTTGTGCTTCATATAATGTTTAATATACTTAATGGTGATTATATAAAATATATTAGGACCTCAATTGTTCCTAAATATGGTCAATGACATTGAGGATTACAGGCTAATGGACCAGGACCTTTAATGGTAAAGGGTGAGGTAGCATGCTCCATGTCTATTTGCTTGTGTCTATTAGACCTAGGGCTTATTTTCTTCTTATTTACTCACACATTTAGGACTAATTTATGCTTCCTTTTATAGGTTAGATGAGCAAATTAATGCATGTTTGTGTTTACTTAAGTTAATTATATGATGACCCTAATTTATGATCACATATGTCCCCTTCCCCCACCCTTATGGTGATTGCTTATAAATAATTAGAAAATGTGAATGGTTGATAATGCACTAAGTGAATGTTTTAGGATTGTTTAATAATGATTAATTAAGGCTAAAATTATAATTGTGAACCAGAGATACTTGAAGGCCATATCTCAAAATTTAGGCACTATGGGGGTGTTTAATCTTTTCCCCACATCATATTTGATTCTCAAACCAGATCTCTAATTAGGTGAAGACAAATTAGGCCTTCTAGATTAAGCTATAAGACTCAAATCCACCTCACTCACAACTTTATTCTGACCAAAATTGAGCAGCGATTACAATCAAATTTAAAGGGTGGTACCAAAGTATTACCCCATATTGGCCATTTGATTTCAAATAAAGTTTCTGCCCATCATGAAGCCTCTAAAGAATTGATGATCCAAACACATGCCATAATATGGAGTTGTAACAATATATGACCCTTACAATCTTGACCCCTTAATGGTCAATAAAAGTTAAAAGTTGTAAGCAATATTTCACTCATTCAAGTATAGCCATAAAATTGAGGCACTCACAGTGGTGACTCCACTATGGATATGTGGAATTAACTTCATGTCACAATCTTTATTTCAATTTTTATAATTTTATCCTTAATATTAATTTTTCATTGAATTCAGGCAGTCTACACACTTTCATGTGCATTATGTCGACCCTTTGGACAATCAATGGGCTCTCTAAACCTAAGACTTGCACTCCACTTGGGAATAAGAGATGATGTAAAGGGTTCATCACTCATGAGCTAAGTACCTTCTAATTTGTCAAATAGCGTGTATCCATCCTCCAACATTCTGGGAACCATTTACTTTAACAACCTTTCAGACCATTAGGCGTATGTATGAGCCATAGTACCTTAGAATTAGATACCCTTCTTATTTGCACTCATTCTAAAGGGAGGTTGAAATCCCCCAATAACATGTCTAAGTTTTCTCCCATGTAAACATGTGATGTAACTCCCCTTTCCCATTATGTAAATACCATTCCCCTTATGTAAATATTTGTGCATTCCTCAACCCCACTTTGTAAGTATCGCTTTGTTATGTTAATACCTCATCCCTTAGTATGTCAATACTAATGCACATTCCTTCCACATTTTTGTAAAAAGGATTTCTATCTACTATACATTTCTATTATTTATATAAAGAGTTTAACATGTCTTTTTTGCAAGATTTAGTCTTTTTACATAAATATTCTTTTGGAAATTCTGCCTTATTTGGTATGGGAGGCCATATATATTTGTTATCCCATGCTAATGGATGAATAAGACCATTACTAGGAAAGAGACATTAAATCTCATGTGTGAGAGAAATAAGGTTAGAATGATCTTTTACAAATAATGTGGGCATCTCATGTATACATGCATAGTTTATTTGTTCATGCATCATCCTAAGAACCTTCATTTTGCAGCCATCATAACTCCACCTAAATTTGTGTAGA
>CATIWR010244446.1:0-11508 GCA_949677035.1 Omphalea diandra | reverse complement strand
CCAAGAGCTCTACCTCAATTACTCCATAATTCTCACTAACCATGCATAATTAACATGTCATGAGAGGTTAATTTCAGTTGAGAAGAAGATAAATTAACTTACTTATTGTCCCATAATTAGAAAACCTTAGGACTATCTCCTAGGCAACCCACACTTCTTCCTCTCCTTCTTTTTCTTCTAATTCTTCTTCCTTTCTTTCTTTCTTCCTTAGCTCTCTCTTTCTTTTGCTATAACTCACATCTAACTCCTTAATTTTGATCCTAAAGGGTCAAAAATTCCATTTGTAAGCCTATTGCAACAAGATAAAATCATGGTGTTGCATTCCTATTGGTTGGAACTTCACTTTCCTCTTTTAGTCCCTCTTCTTCACTCCTCAAGCACTTCCATCCATCTACCAATTCCTAGATGCTCCTTATACTTTAAAATAAGCTATATAACACCATTATTTATGATGTTATAACAAGTACACAATATAAAGCAATTTGTCATGCAACTATACTATTGGCCCTAGGCACCAAGAAGGGAGAAGGGAGGGGGAGAGGGGGCGGCGAGGAAGGGTTTCAATTGGTGTATAAAAATTAAAACAAGAAAGGGAGAAGAGAAATAAGTAGAAAAGAAACACAAGATTTATAGTGGTTGGAGTATAAACGACCCTATGTCCACTCCCCAATTCTAAGAAATTAGGTGTTTCACTATCTTTCAAAGGTGTTTTCAAGCTTACACCAAACTTTTACACTTGTATTTTGAAGGCTCACACAACAACCTATACTCTTATGTTTTAAGGCTCACACAACAACCTTTACACTTGTGCTTTAACAAGCTCACACAACAACCTCTCTTAGTGTTTTGATAGGCTCACACTACAACCTATTACAATTAGTGTTTCTGCTCACACCCAATAATGACTTAAAGAATAGAAAAGATTGAGTAGCAAAATTGCAAGAATTTAGTTACAAAGTTAGTAATTCTCTTGCATTTACATATGTTTGGTGAGGTATTTATAGCCTCTACCCACCAAAGAGATGTTGCAATAAAACTAGTACAAAATCTTCAAAGTGTGCTAGACAGATTTTAACATTAAATGCTTGATAGTGCCAATTCGCAGTTGCTACTACTCATTAGCGGTCGCAAAATCCAAATTCCATACGAAAAACCTCGTTTATGTCTAGTGGCTAGTCCATGTGGCAGCTTCTCATTAGTCTACTAGGAAAATATAGTCGTTGCCCTTCACCTGCTTTCAAAAGTAGCGGTCGTGATTTCTCTTCTACAGGCTGTGACTGAGGATGTGAATTCGTCTGCCAAAAGTGTTTATCTTCTTTTTTTGCATTTGCTGTCACTACCGATAAGTTCCCATCACGATTTTGTCTTCTAATGGTTACCTCGAACACTTATCAAGTTGTGGTTATAGACTTGATTCCCTCTTGAGTTACTTCAAAATTTGCTATCGCGACTGAGGCATGACTTACACCGCGAATTCATTTGTGACTTTGGCTTTCCTTTCTTTAAATTGGTATCCTCAAAGAAGTGGCCCGCAAATATGTATGTCCAATTTGTCAACCTGCCTTGGTTTACTTCACGGTCGTGATTTATCAAGTTGCGGTCGCGAATTAGAAGCCACTAGCTTACTTTAGAGATTTTTTAACTCCATCCAACTTCCAATGTAAAGACTAACTAAAAACTGTAAAGCAATACTAAATTTGAAACATTAGAATAGATCAATCTCCTTTGTCAGGATCAAAAGAGGTCTAAGACTTAGGGTTAACTACTCTAGTCCAACAATCTCCCTCTTTTTTATTTTGACAACATAGATTGATCCTAGGTCAAACAATAATACAGAAATGTGAAGTTGGAGTATTGCATGAATGAATGTTTAAGATGAAACTTCTATGTATGGCACTCAATCAAGCAAAGTGAAATTTCTAAAAAGCTAAGTATGATGCTCATGGTGCTCCCCCTTAACATATGCTATAATTTTCAAGTTAATATTTTTTTTTAACTAAAATACTTACTATCTCTCCCCCTTTGGCAAGATTAAAAAGAGAGTGTAAGGGAAATGATAAACAATTATAAGCATACAAAAGGAGTAAAAGAAGAATCCTCTTATAAAGATAAAATGCATCACACATAAGACAATGTATTGCAAGAAAATAATTTTTTTATTTACAAAACTATGGGATCACGATATTTGTTAACAAAACATAAAGAAAATTAAAATAAATACAAAAGATCCCTACTCTAGAGGAGTGGAGAATCATTATCATCTTCGGAAAGATGGTGCCTTTTGTGTTTACGTTGCTTCCTCGGCTTCATCCCCATCCTCAATGTCGTCTTCATTGCCATCTCCATCTTTCATATCGTCAAATTCGGTGAAGTTCGAAAGATGGCAAGAAGGAACTCTTAGTTTTTCTTGGAGATCCACCATATCACTGTGAAGATGTGAAAGGAAGAAGAACCTTCTCTTCATCATCCTCATTAGTTTGTCCAACTTTTGATTAATGGTGGCAAGAGATAACTTCGTCTTGGCTTTTAGTTGATGAAGAGCGATTTGTGTGGTGCCTTCTTCAATTTGATTCCTCTTTCTCTTTGAAGCTTGAAAGGTTTCCATCTTATTTGACCCTATCACACCAATGGTATAATTATATGTGTCCGGATGAATGACCTTTGGCATTTATGAGATAGGTTAGGTCTATGAAGTTTTGAGAGGGAAGGAACTTCTTGGTGAGGAATTTCTCTTTCTTCTCATCAAGTGCTCCAACAAAACGGTAGATGACTATAATATGGGAGGGCAAGAGAAACTGCCTTTTAGGTTTCATACTCATGTGGATCAATTGATCCATAAGGCAACAGTTGGTTTGGATTGGTTTGTTCTTGACAAGGCAAAACAATAATGTCATATCTTTTTGAGAAACCTTCTCGTCACCATCACCTTTTGCGTTTATGGAGAAGGTGATGATGCGATGAAGGATCCAAAGGGGTAGGGACTTGATGTGTTTGAATAAAGAAGAACGGGGGTCATGTTTGGTTTCAATGGAAATCTTTGACCAAAATTCAGAGTATATAACATCAAGTGCAAAGATGATGAAGGGGATGTGTTCTCCAAGTTACATGTTGAAAAGGGAAGACAATTGGTTGAAGGTAATGGAAAAAAGGTCGCCAAAGGCCCAGAACACTAACTCGTATTGGCCGGCTCTCGAATCTGATTTCCTGCTTAGTTGCATGGTTCACATAAACTCTCACACAACCTCATCATATCTAGGTTCATCTTGGAAGATTAACTTGTTCCATCCCAAGTTGGAGAGAAAGGCTCTAATTTCAGCGTTGATGCCAAAAGTTTCCAACATGAATGTTGATGGAATCTTGTTTGGGAGAATGACCTTGGAAGAGTTTTCCTTGAATCTATATTTTTCTTCCTTGGTTATTCCATTCATGAGATGGAGGGCAGGAGGTGCAAAGGGTTGAGCCATTGCATTGCCCTTGTCTACCTTGGAGAACTTATTTGGAACCATAGAGCTTGATGATTTAGAGAGATTTTTGAGAGAGACAGAGAGATGATATTTAGAAGTGAGCTGATGAGAGCACTATTGAAGGGGGTATTTATAAGCTTTGAAGGGGTGTGAGAACGATAATAAACGGCTAGAAATAGATTAAATGAAAAGAGGAAATAGTTGGCAATCAAATCACTTAATTGCGTAAGCAGTTACTCTAATTCGTGTCCACGAATTCATGAGTCACCATTGCAAATTTTGGAAAATGTGAGTAACAGACAAATTTTCCTTGGGAAAAGGTGCGTTAACGGTCACAATTTTGAAAAACTGACCAAAATTTGCTGGGGAGTGAAAATTTTGCAATCGCGAATTAACATTTGACAACTGGATGAAATTGACTTCTAATTTGTGACTGTGAAGAAGGAATAGCGACCGCGAATTATAAGTCAGTAAGGATAAGAATTGAAAAACCATTTTTGAAAAAAGAAAAATTGTGATCCATAGAAAAATACATATATTAATATCACAAATCAACAAATACCAATACATATAGCAGTATTACATAAGAGATAAAAAAATTTCACTTTAAAGAGCTCCATCAAGCATTCTCAATTCTCTTTTGATGAAGTCCAACCTTTCTTCATTTATAGGTTTGGTGAAAATATCTGCAAGTTGATGATCTGTGTCAATAAATTCCAACATAACATCACCTTTTTGCACATGATCTTTAAGAAAATGATATCTATTATCTATGTGATTGCTTTTAGAGTTTTGGATGGGATTCCTAGAGAGATTCATAGCACTTGTTTTATCACATTTAATGGGAATGTGATCAACTACTTTGCCCAAATCCTTCAATTGTTATTTCATCAAAAGAACTTGGGTGTAACAACAACCCACCGCCACATACTCAGCTTTCGCGGCAGATAAGATAACCGATACTTGCTTTTTACTAAACCAATAAACTAAACATTCACCTATAAATTGGTAAGTTTCGAAAGTGCTTTTTCTATCTAATAAGCTACTAGTATAATCTGCATTTGAATACCCTACAAGGCTAAATGAATAATCCCTAGGATGTCATAGTCCTAAGTGTGTAGCGCCATGCAAATACTTAAAGATCCTTTTAATTGCATTCAAATGAGATTCTCTATGAGAGGATTTGAACCTAGCACACATGCAAACACTAGACATGATATCTAGCCTAGAAGTAGTAAGATAAAATAGAGATTCGATCATACCTCGATATCTCTTTTCTTTTACCACGTTACTCGATTCATCCTTATTTAGCTTGATGGTACTGCTCATTATAGTTTTAGCTACCTTGCAACCATCCATGTCAAATTTCTTTAGCATTTTCTTTGTGTACTTGGCTTAGTTGATGAAGATCCCTTCCATGGATTGCTTAATTTGTAGATTGAGAAAGAACTTGAGCTCTCCCATCATGCTCATTTCAAATTCCCTAGTCATACACTTAGCAAATTCCTTACAAAGAGATTTTTTAGTAACACCAAAGATAATATCATTAACATAGATTTGAATGATTAATGCATCACACTTATGCTTTTTGATAAAAAGTGTGGTGTCCACCTTTCCTTTCTCAAAATCATTTTTCAAGAGAAATGAACTAAGCCTTTCATACCAAGCTCTTGGAGCTTGTTGCAATCCATATAAGGCTTTATTTAATTTGAAAACATGGTTTGGAAAATAATGAGACTCAAAACCAGGAGGTTGTTCAATATAGACTTCCTCCTCTATAATGCTATTCAAAAAAGCACTTTTCACATCCATTTGAAAAGTTTGAAATTCATACGACATGCAAATGCTAAAAGAATCATAATGGCCTCTAATATTGCTACGGGGGCAAAGGTTTCATCATAATCTACACCTTCCTCTTGGTTGTATCCCTTAGTAACCAATCTAGCTTTGTTTCTAGTAATGAAACCTTGCTCATATAACTTATTCCTAAACACCCACTTATAACCTATAATTGGGTGTTCTTTAGGCATAGGGATAAGTTCTTATACTTTGTTTCTCTCAAATTGATTGAGTTCTTCTTACATAGCAAACACCCAACTCTCATCATCAAGAGCCTCATCAATTGACTTTGGCTTAAGTTGAGAAACAAATGCAGGATTATTATCTAAATGATGAAGTTGAGATCTAGTACTTACACCCTTAGAAGTATCACCAATGATTAAGTCCTTGGGGGTGATGCTTAGAGAATCTCCAATCTTTGGGTAGATATTATATTGGCTCTACTTGTTGTTGATGAGGCTGGTCTTCATCTATTCATGATGAATCACCTTCTTCTTTATCTTTATCAACTCTTCTTGTAGAATCATCCAATTTTAGCTTTTCAAGATCACCTACAAGATCATCAACAAAAACACCTTTCCCATGATCAAGTTTACTAGACTCATCAAAAACAACATTCATAGATTCTTCAACTACCATTGTACTTTTGTTAAAGACTCTATATGCTTTACTAGAGGTGGAATATCCCAAGAAGATACCTTCATTGGTTTTAGAATCAAATTTCCCAATATTATCCTTGGTGTTCAAAATATAACACTTACATCCAAATACTTTAAGGTATGAGATCTTGGGTTTTCTACCACTTCAAAGCTTGTAAGAAGTTTTATTAAGAATGGGTCTTTTGAAAACTCTATTTGCAATATAACATGAGGTATTAATGACTTTGGCCCAAAAGTAATTTGGTAAGGAATACTCATTGAACATTGTTCTAGCCATTTATACCAAAGTTATAACTCTCTATAACACCATTTTTTTGTGGTGTTCTAGGAGCTAAAAAATTATGAAAAACTCCATTCTCCAAACAATAATTTTTAAATGACTCATTTTGAAATTTCTTTCCATAGTCACTTCTAATAGAAGATATGAAGTAACTTTTTTCATTTTGAACCTTTTTTGCAAAACTTTTGAAAGCATCAAATGAATCATTCTTATGAGCTAGAAAAGATACCTAAATGAACCTAGAGTAGTCATCTACAAGGACAAGTGCATAATGCTTTCCACCTAAGCTAACACTTCTAGTAGGTTTTATGAAGTCCATATGGATAAGTTGAAGTGGTATATATGAACTTACAACATTTTTGGGTTTATGAGAGGCATGGTGTTACTTCCCCATTTGGCATGGACCACATGTCTTGTCTTTAGAGAAATTTAGCTTGGGAAGCCCTTCCACCAACCTTCCTTTGGATAGGCTTTGAATAAGATCCATGCTTGCATGTCTAACCCTTATATGCCACAACCAATCTTCATTGCTCAAAGATATAAGACACTTAAAAGATTGGTTAGCCAAATTGTCTAAGTCAATTGAGTAGGTATTACCTTTCCTTTCACCCTTGAAAATAACCTCATCATCCACTAAAGTGGTGACACAACATTCCCTAGGATCAAAGGTGACTTTATTTCCTTTGTCACATAATTGACTTACACTTAACAAATTATGTTGTAAGCCACTAACTAAAAGAACATTTATCAATTAAAGAACATCCATTCTTACCAATGGTTCTAATGCAATTACCTTACCCTTGGCATTGTTACCAAATGTGACATCTCCACCTTATTTTTCTTTCAATGTTGTGAATAGCTTTCTATTTCCAGTTATGTGCTTGGAACAACCGTTATCCACATGCCAATTGCTTTATTTGGTGGTTGCCACATTCCCCTCCACAACAATAGTAAGTTACCTTTTCTTAGGTACCCAAGCAAACTTGGGTCCTTGGGGGTTAGAAAATGAAGGGTCCTCTAATTTGAGGTGAGCCTTCCTAAAATAGATATGTATATTAATATGTCCAAATCTCATGCAATAATGGCATTGGAGTTTAGACTTAGGAGTCTTTCTCTTTTGCAAAAATTTAGGATGAGTAGGAGGCCTTCTCATACCTTGGTCATATGAATGCATGCATGAACATGTATGATGAGTTGGAGTATAAAATTTTTTATGAGAATGACCATGCTTTTTGTTATAAATGTAGGCATGGTTAGCTCTTTGAGTCTTGGCTCTAGAGCTTGGGAGAGCCTTCCTTTTGCCCTTAAGCTTATGAGGCTTACTGCTAAGAGCACTTTTCTTCCCAATTACTTCAATCCTAGATGTTTGAGGTTCTAAAGATCTAATAAATGTGGTATGAGATGATGAGGAGGCTCCATTGAAACCTAAACAATGTATAACTAAAGGTGGTCTTTATGACACAATCAATGTGTCCAAGGCTTCTTTTCCTTTATGGAACTTAGAGATTGGGCTTCTAAGCTCAATGACTTCTCCTTTAAGAGTGTCATTCTCCTTTCTTAATGAAGCCATTGAAGAAAATGATGTGGAAAGTTTTTCTATTGAGTTTTTGAATTCTTCATTAGAAGTCCTCAACTCATTTACAAGACCACTAAGAGTCTTATATCCATCTTCTAATTTTGAATACCTTTTCTTATAAGTTTTCACTTATGACTTATACTTGTCACACCTCATGGTTAGAGCCTCTAGAAGCTCTTCATCTATCTCATCAAATTCGAAATTCGAATGAGAATGGGAAGAAGTACTTACCTCATTTGTAAAATCTTCTTGTGCCATGAAACATATGTTGACAACCGCTCCTTCTTCCTCTTCTTCACTTGGGCTTTCATCCCAAGTAGCTAAAAAACTCTTCTTCTTCTCCTTGTCCCATCTCTTCTTCTTATTTAATTTGGGACACTCATACTTGATGTGGCCTTGCATACCACATTTATAACAAGTGACATCATTGGATTTCTCTCTTAGATTAGGAGTTGTCTTTTTGAAGCCTTGTCTTTCTTTTTTTCTCTTGATCAACTCTTTTATCCTCCTATAGATCATTGCTAGCTCCTTTTCTTCCTTGTCATTTTCTTCATCAATTGAGGTAATCTCTACCTCTTTCTCTTTTGGTGTAGCTTTAAGAGCCATGGTTTTTCTCTCTTTTTCTAGTTTGTCTCTTTGGCCTCTTAGCTTCGTCAATCTTTTTATAAGGCCAACTCATGAGTTAAGAGTTTGCCTATCAACACATTGGTTAGAACCTTTCCAATATCCAGATTGGACTCTTGTATACTGTAAACTCTAGCACCAAATTTATCTAGAGGAAGTGTTTTAAGGATTTTTGTGTTTACCTCATAGATAATGAGAGCTCTTCTAAATTTCTTCATATTGGTGACTATGGACAAGAGCCTATTTGTCATTTCTGTGATGCTCCCATTGTCCTTCATCATAAAGACTTCCCATTCGATGACATACATCTCTAAACGATTTGACTTGACTGGAGTTGTGCCTTCATGATAGTTCTCTAAAGTCTTCCAAATGGCATGTGCTGTTTGATAATTTTGCACTCTTCTAATCTCTTATATAGAGAGTGAGCTTAGAAGAATGACAATTTCTCTATTATTCTTGCTATTTGATCTCAAGTGAGCTTTAATCCATTCTTCCCTTGGGATTAATTCTTCATTATCATCCATAACTCTGGTGGTGGCTTTTATTCCTTGATGACCAGATCCCAAAGGTCTGCCACATATATGTTAAGATAAATCTCCATTTTATATTTCTAATGAGTATAGCCTGTTCCATCAAGGTGAGGCTTAAGTTATGAGTGGATTCCCTCTTATGCCATGATCTTTGTTCACCTAATGAAGGTTTGATTGTGAAGCTTGGCTCTGATACCGCTTGTTGGCCTTAGGCACCAAGAAAGGGGGAGGGGGGTTGAATTAGTGTATAAAAATTAAAGTAGGAAAGGGAGAAGAGAAATGAGTAGAAAAGAAACACAAGATTTATAGTGGTTCGGATATAAATGACCTTATTTCCACTCCTTAATTCTTAGAAATTGGGTGTTCTACTATCTTTTGAAGGTGTTTTTAAGCTTACACCAAACTTTTACACTTTTGTTTTGAAGGCTCACACAATAACCTATACTCTTATGTTTTCAGGCTCACACAATAACCTTTACACTTGTGCTTTAACTGGCTCACACAACAACCTCTTTTAGTGTTTTAATAGGCTCACACTACAACCTATTACAATTGGTGTTTATGCTCACACCCAATAATGACTTAAGAATAGAAAAGATTAAGTAGCAAAATTGCAAGAGTTTGGTTACAAAGTTATCAATTCTCTTGCATTTACATATGTTTGGTAAGGTGTTTATAGTCTTTACCCACTAAATTGATATAAAGTCTTTAAAGTGTTCTAGACATATTTTAGCATTAAATGCTTAACAGTACCAATTCTAGTCGCTACTACTCGTTAGTGATCACGAAATCTAAATTCCATACAGAAAACCCCATTTATGTCGAATGGCTAGTCCATGTGGCAGTTTTTCATTAGTTCACTAGGAAAATATAGTTGTTGCCTTTCACCTACTCTCAAAAGTAGCGATCGCGATTTCTCTTATATAGGCCATGACTTATGACGCGAATTCATTTGCCAAAAGTGTTCATCTTCTTCTTTTGGATTTGCGGTCATTGCCAACAAGTTCCCATCGCTATTTTTGTCTTCCATCGGTTACCTAGGACATTTGTCAAGCTATGGTTGTGGACTTGATTCCCTCTTGAGTTACTTCGAAATTTGCGATCACGACTGAGGCTTGACTTACACCGCGAATTTGGCTTTCCTTTCTTTGAATTGGTCGCGGTAGATAAGTGGCTCGCAAATACATCTGTCCAATTTGTCAACCTGCCTTGGTTATCAAGTTACGATAGCGAATTAGAAGCCACTAACTTACTTTAGAGATTTTTTAACTTCATCCAACTTTCAATGTAAAGACAAATTAAAAACTGCAAAACAATACTAAATTTGAAACATTAGAATTGATCAATTCCATTTTTCAAGATCAAAAAAGGTCTAAGACTTAGGGTTAACCACTCTGGTCTAACAAATACAAACATTACATATATGTTCAAGTATCCCAAATGCAATGGTGCAAGTGTCATTGTCATGCTTCTATAATTCATATGTCTAAATGATTATTTATCTAATGCACATGTTCATGTGGGATTTCAAATCATTTATGCAATGAATATGTTCATGTGATAATGCCAATGAATGTAGATAGGGATGTTACATTTCTTCCCCTCTTATAAGGAATTTCATCCCTGAAATTCAATACCTATAAACAAATGTGGATATTGTCATTTCATGTTCTCTTCGAGTTCCCATATAGCCTCTTCTTATGAATGGTTTCTCCACAACACCTTAACTAAAGGGATTTCTCAATTTTGTAACTGTTTTGTCTTAGAACTGATGATTTCCACTGGTTATTCAATGTAACTTACATCATCTGCAATTGTTATCACGAGATCCCTAAGTATATGTGTCAGATCATACTGATACTTCATAAGCATACTCGCATGGAATACATCATGAATCTGAGCCACTCTGGTGGTAGTGCTAGCCTATAAGTCAATGGACCAATTCTTTCTAAGATCTCATATGGTCCTATGTATTGAGGACTCAGTTTCCCCTTCTTGCCAAATTGAATTATTCCTTTCCATGGTAAAACTCGAAGGAATACTTTGTCTCCCACCTCATATTCCATTTCTCTTATGTGTTGGTCTACATAACTCTTTTGCCTGCCTTGTGCTGGTTTAAGTTTGCTTTTGATTACCTTCACCTTGTCTATAGTGTCTTACACTAGTTCTGGCCCTTTTAAAACACGCATCCCTTCTTCATCCCAATAGAATAGACTTTGACATTTTCTTCCATATAATGATTCATATGATGACATCTATATACTGCTATGATAATGGTTATTATAAGCAAATTCAATCAAGGCAGTATATTCATCCCATGCACCTTTGAACTCTATCACACAAGCTCAAAGCATGTCTTCAAGTGTATGAATTGTCTTTCCTGATTGCCCATTTGTTTGAGGATGAAAAGCAGTACTGAAACTCAACTTGGTACCCAAAGCCTGTTGCAAACTGACCCAAAATTGACATGTAAATCTTGGATCTCTATCTGATATAATGGACACTATAACGCCATGTAATCTGACAATTTAATCCA
>CATIWR010244425.1:0-45115 GCA_949677035.1 Omphalea diandra | reverse complement strand
ATCATTATGCATTTACTTACTGAGTATGCAAACTCACTCTTTTGTATGAAATCTTATTTCAGGAATAGTAGACTAAAGATTGCATCCAATATACTTTTCAAAGTCGCTGTATAGCAGTGTAATAGAGGTTGGGCCAGTATGTAGTCAGTTAGTATTTTAATTTGATTATTCATGTATGTTTTGTTGTAAATAATACTAAGTGGTGAATAAGAGGCATAATGCTTAAAAAAAAAAAAAATTTTTTTTTTATCCGGTCTTTTAAATGAAAATGGATAGATTTAGAGAGAAATTTAAAATGATTATTAAATGGGGTGTGACATATTATCTATCAGAGGGCTGCTAAGAAGGAACCCTAATACTTGCTCAAGGGCTGCTGGAAAAAAGAAGATCAACCTTAGTACTTGTTAAAAGGTTGCCATGAAGCTTAGTATATGATAGATGGCTACTAACAAGGAACCCCAGTACTTGCTCGAGGGCCACTACAAAAAGATGATCAAACTTGGCACTTGTTAGAGGGCTACTAGGAAGCTTGTTACTTGCTAGAGGACTTCCAAGAACCTTGGCACTTACTTGAGAAGCTGCTATGGAAAACTAGATAATTACGTATCCTTACTAATGTTTACGTTTTATACTTTGCTTTGTCGTGTCTTATTCAAACTTCTATTTCCCAATTGCTAAAGCAGGGGTCGAATAGTGAGCATCTAATTTTGGACCTATAGATATAAAGCCCAATGATGAAAATTATTGAACCAAATCCCTAAAATGCAAAGGGAATTACACAATGTAAAAGATGAAAGATTTTACAAAGCCTAGGATAAGCCCAAAGACGAAGATCAAAGATCAAACCTAAGCCAAGTCTAGGGTTGCTAGCCAAGTTTAGTGGGCTATACAACATACAAAAAAGGCTACATAGCCGTCATTATAGGGTTGTACTATAAGGTTGTATAGAGAAACTTTAGGAACTGGTCCCCTTCTTAAACTATAAGGCTATATAGCCCTGACACAGGGATGTACAACCTATCCTTGGTTGTAAGTGCAACACTCCTCTTTTCTATGATTAGATGTGTCCATCATGAAATCAGAACCATTTTAGGCACTTTGCACTCACTCAATGCTTATAAAAAAACCCCTCATTTGAATAAAAAGGGGAGGTTTGGAAACCCTAAGATCACTCTGCATAAATTATCTTTCAAATACCCATAAACACAAAAAAACTAAAACCCTATCCCTATCCCACTCTCTCCAAGGTATAACTAGACCTTTTTCTCTTTATGTTTGTACATTCCCAAAACAATATTAGCGGATATTAAGTTAATCATGAGCTTCTGAGGGTAAAAACACTATTGTAACATCTTAGAGACTCCATTTCTCTTTCTTTTTCCTTCCCCCTTCTCTCTCTTCTTTCTATTTTACAACCATAAAAGGAAGGTTGTACAACCCTCATCTTAGGTTGTGCAATCCTTATCCATGGTTATACAACCTAGGTTCCCTTCAATCTGGCAGACAATTTTCTTTTTTTCTTCCTCTTCTTCTTTTCAAATTTCTTGCTTTTAAAAGGTATCTTTTTGGATGTTTGGTGACTCTAGTAACAAAATAGGATGAGGCTTTATGGTTTAGAACACCTATTCACTTCAAAATAGAGTCTTGGTTAGTTTTCAAAATGGTTTGCTTTGCTCTCTTTCACTTAAAATGCTTATATGTTCTCCTTGCTCCTTTGAACATTAAGTTTCATTTTTTTTTCTTTTTATGTTTTGACGTCTTGAGGTGATAAACCAAGTGAGGAACTTAAGTTCCTTTTGACCTTAGCAATCCCTTTTATGCTACAATACATAATTGTCATGTGAATAATGTTTTCTTGCCTTTTGATGCCTTGATTGAAGGCTATGGATTTTATGGTTTCTTTGATTTCTAAATTTATTTTTTTAGTTCTGTTTTTCACAACTGAGGGTAATAATCAAGAAAGGAACTCAAGTTTCTCTTGACCATGATATTCCCTTTTTGTGTTAGAATTCACGAATAGACATGTGAATAGTATTTTCTAGCTCTTTAGTTTCTTAGATTCATGTGGGCATTTTAGCTACTACTAATGTTTTAGTGTTGCTCTAGATGTTTTAACTCTTTATGAGCAAAGCGAATGAGGGTTCAATGATCCTAGGATCTCACTTTAGTAAATGTTGGCCTTAGGCCACCTAATATCCTATGAATGCTTAACCTTATATGTGTTCATATCCTCTATATTATTCATAACTCATGCACTTATTCATGTATGTCATAATTTGTACTGTTTGATTTGTGATGATAAAATGTGAATATTATGGACATATATACTTGTTAGGCACTTTGACTATGGAAATAGGGTATGGTGATCACCATAGGCTTCACTTCTTTTTCTTTGTTGGCTTTAAGTTCTTTTTTGTTTATGTCTTCACGATAATTTATTACTAACTTGATTTTTTTTCTTGGGTGTAGGTGTGAATGCATAGGATTAGACCATGAACTTGGCCTTAACCATTTGCTCCCTTAAATGTAATATGTGTGGATAGTTGTTTATGCATGTTTACTTTATATGATGCATGATTTCCCTCCTTGTTGTGGATGATTATGTATATGAATGAATGGTGATGTATGATGAGAACATATACTATGATGCATGATCCTCATCCCCTCTTATGGATGTTTATGAAGGGATGATGCATGTTTACCCCATACCATGGGTGTATGACCCCCTTCCCTTAGTTTGATGACTTAGTTTGTCTAAATGGATTGTGCTTAGATATATGTTTAGGGGGCAATAATTGGACTAATCAATAGCTCAATTAAAATATTAAAAGTGAACTAGAGATGTTAGAAGGTCGAACCCCAATATTCAAGCGATTTAGGGTACCTAACCTTTTTCTTAATTCATACCCAATTTTTGAACCCTATCTCTGGTGGGTGAAGATGAAATGAGGCTTCTAATTGACTTAAGATAGATTTAGATTTTGCTTCCCTAGATTCTTGTATAGATTTAGATTTTACCTTCCCTAGATTCTTGCCCTGACCAAAGTTAGGTGGCGACTCCACATTGCATTTAGGGATGATACTAATATGTTGCCCCACCTTGGTACTTCATTCACCATCACTTGGAAAAAGGGGCTTCTATATAACGTGAAGCCTCAAGGGTCCCCTGTTGACCCAAGTCGTATGCTATGACTAGGGGTTATTACCAACAAATGATCCCATCGTCCTTTTGATCCCCCGATGATTGATAAATGGTAAGAGTCGCAAGCAAGATTCCATTCATTCGAGCGCAATTATGAAAATTGAGATGCTCACAACCCCATTAGAGATCTGGTTCGGGAGGTAGGTATGAGATGGGGAAGAAGTTATGGACCCTTAAATTGCCCAAATATTAGGATCTGGCCTTTAGCCAATTAATGGTTCATTTTTATACTTTGCCTTTATTAACCAATTTCCCATCCACCTAGGCACATCCATCTAAATAGGTCATCAACCATAACAATATAGTATGTAATGCATGAATGATATGCAAGATGTAAGACAATAATAATATATACAAGGCGAGTATAGGGATATATATCGAAATGGTGGGATTATCACCTATTAAACTTAAATAGATAAAAAGCATTCATTATTTAGCTTCCCTCACCTACAGAAATGAGTTCAAATTGGTCCATAAAACAT
Organism: Omphalea diandra; assembly: GCA_949677035.1. Classification (NCBI taxonomy): domain Eukaryota; kingdom Viridiplantae; phylum Streptophyta; class Magnoliopsida; order Malpighiales; family Euphorbiaceae; genus Omphalea; species Omphalea diandra. The sequence goes on along the minus strand of CATIWR010244425.1, from coordinate 41,431 downwards.
AGATCAAATGGAAAGAAAACAACACCCTCTAAATCTATTCAAGATGAAAAAAACTAAAATGGAACAATATAACCTTAACCTTGTCCTTTAAGGTCCCAATCCATTTATCCTATAATCTCCCATATCACTAGCCATTTTAGGGGTTAATTAAAATGTCTAATCTACTATCCATATTCATCATTAATCAAATTAAACACAATATGGAACATAAAACATGATAATAACATGTAATGGCATCAATGATGAAGGCATAACAAAATAAAGTTGCAAATAAAGACTAAACAACACTTAGGAAGGAATTTAAACACCAAAATAAAGGGTTTTAGGGTGATAAAATCCTCTCTCAACTACCCTAGTTATCTTTGAATATTGCCAAGTGTAATGGAGATTACACTTCTAGTAATGGAAAGACTATAATGCAGCTAGGATGAGAGAATGGCTAAAACACCAAGAAAATTTTTAATAAAAATCTTTAGAACAAAATAGTAAACACTCAAATTGGGCCCTTGGATAGTGAATCCTCTCCCAAATTCATTATATGGTTAATTATGCTACCGGGAGAATAAGAAGGAATTAGGTAGCCATAGAATGGGGCTAACCCATCCCCCACCATGTTGTGGTGAGAAAAATGATAAATTCCATAAATAGATAACACAAATTCCTACTGAAAAATGATAAATCAAGGGGTCATTATTTATATTGAACCTCTCCCTATCGTTTTCTCATGATCAAGCACATAAAGGAAATAATGCAAAAGGAAGAAAACATATGTGAGCCAAAACATGTATTTTGGTGATCATAGCCTCCAAAAATAAGGTCATAGGTCTTTGTAACCTACCTCATTCTTATTATAAAAGGCTCAACATATCATAAAAGAGTAAGAAAAACCCATAAACTTGTATGGAGCAAAGCTATGTGAATAGTGTTGTGAGTAGTAATAGTGGGCTATACAAACCATAAAGAGGTCTATACAACCCACTCAGTGGTTTATACAACCCACTACTCGACTGTACAACCCACTGGGGACTGTTGAAATATAAATCAAAAAATAAAAAGAAGAAGAGGAACAAAAAAAAAAAGGGTGGGGGAAAGAGTCCCTTAATGTCTTAAATATTATCTTTTGCCTTCAGAGGCACTATAATGTTAGAGATTTCAACAAATGCAAGGGAAAAGAATGCTAAGAGTTAATATAAAGCTTAGTTTTACCTTTAATATTTTAAATGGTTGTTTAGGTTTGTGATTTCTATTTGGGTGAGGTGTTTTTAGAGTTTTGAGAGACAATTTGGTAGAGTTTGGTCAGGGAAAATTAGCCTCCCCTTTCTCTTCAAATGGGAGGGGTATTTATAGGTGTGGGATGAGTATACCAACCCTTAAAATGGTTTTGGTTGTACCATAGACTCATCCAATTATAAAGAGGGAGATGAATCTCTTGGAATTAGGGTTTAGACATGGGTTGTACAGTTAAGAAAAGGTTGTACATCCATTTATTAGGTTTGTCTAACCCTAAGGCTTATAGAGGACTAGTTCCAGAATGGTCTATTGTCTAGGGTTTCAAAATAGGCTATACAACCGTATACTTAGGTTGTACAACCTAGCTTAGTGGGCTATATAGCCTGTTTGATAGGCTATACAACCCATTAATCCCGATAGGCAGTTTTGGGCTTGTTTTAGGGTTGGGTGTGGTTCAAGGTTTGTCCAAGCTTTTGTGACTTTCTTAGGCACTATTTTTCCTATTCTTTAGGGAAAATTTCAAGTAATTTCTCATATCGTGTCCTAAGACCCAAAATCCAGTACTAATGCACCACATTACCATTTTGTACATGATCTCTAAGAAAATGATGCCTAATGCCAACACATTTGTTTCTTGAGTGTTAGATGAGATTTTTTAAAAGATATATTACACTTGTGTTGTCACATTTGATGGAAATGTGATCAACAACTTAGCTATAATCCTTCAATTATTTTTTCATCCAATGAACTTAGGTGCAACAACAAGCCATTGCTATATATTTCACTTCGATAATGGATAAGGCAATAAAAACATGTTTTTTTCTAAATCAAGAAACTAAGCATTCACCAATAAATTGATAAGTTTTAAAGTGCTCTTTTTATCCATCAAACTACTAGCAAAATCTATATATGAATATCCAAAAAGACTAAATGATGAATTTTCAAGATACCAAAGTCTTAGATGTAATGTACCATGCAAATATTATAAAATTCTCTTAATCGTATACAAATGAGATTGCTTAGGATAAGATTGAAATCTAGCACACAAACAAACACTATACATAATATTAGATATAAAAGTAATAAGATAGAGGAGAGAGCCAATCACACCTCTATACTTCTTTTCATCAATAAGCTTACCTAATTCATCTTTGTATCGCTTTATTAATGCACTTGTTGGAGTCTTGGCTACTTTGCATCCATCCATGCCAAACCTTTTAAGTAATTCCTTTGTATATTTGGCTTGGTTGATGAAGATACATTTTTTGGTTTGCTTGATTTGAAGACCTAGGAAAAACTTAAGCTCACCCATCATGCTCATTTCAAATTCACTAGTTATACACTTAGTAAACTCTTCATAAAAAGATTCATTAATAACCCCAAATATAATATCATCAACATAAATTTGCATAATGAGTGTATCCTTGTGATGTTTTTTCACAAATAAAGTTGTGTCAACATTGCTTTTTTTAAAATTATTTTTTAAAAGAAATGAGCTAAACTTTCATACCAAACTTTTGGAGCTTGTTTCAAACCATACAAGGCCTTATTTAATTTGAAAACATGGTTAGGAAAATCATAATACTCAAAGCCTAAAAGTTGTTCAACATAAACTTCCTCCTCAATGAAACCATTCAAAAATGCACTTTTCACATCCATTTGAAAATGTTTGAAATTCATATGGCATGTAAATGTTAAAAGAATACTAATGGCCTCTAGTCCTCCACAGGGGTAAATGTTTCATCATAATTAATGCCTTCTACTTGGCTATATCCCTTTACATCTAATCTAGCTTTATTTCTTATGATGAAATCTTGCTCCTCTAACTTTTGCCTAAACACCCACTTATAACTAATACTCAGATGTTCTTTAGGCTTAAGGATAAGTTCCCAAACCTCATTTCTCCTAAATTTGTTAAGTTCCTCTTACATAGCAATCACCCATGTCTCATCATCAAGAGCCTCATCAATAAACTTTGGCTCAATTTGAGAAATAAAAGCAAGATTAATTTCTAAAACATGCAAATTGAGATCTAATACAAACTTCCTTGGTTGCTTCACTAATGATTAGATCCTATAGATGATCCTTGGAATACCTCAGTCATTGGGGAGTCCTTGAGCTTGGTTCTCCTCTTGTTAGGTTGAGCTTGCACTAATTCTTGAGGTGGCTCATGGTCTTCAAGATCAATAAGATTCTCCTTAGGTGTTGAGTTGAGCTCCAAATTTTCAAAGTCACCTAAAACATCATTAATAAGAGAACCTTTCCCAAGATCAAGTTTATTAGATTCATCACAACATTCATTTACTTTTCAACCATCATAGACTTCTTATTAAAAACCCTATAAGCTTTGTTAGTGGTGGAATAACCAAGAAACATACCTTCATTGATTTTAGAGGCAAAAAGCATTTGCACCCAAAAACTCTAAGGTGTGAAAGCTTTAGTTTTCTTCAATTCCATAACTTATAAAAGGTTTTATTTAAAATTGGTCTTTTAAAGACATGATTTGCAATATAACATGGGATATTGATGGCTTCAACCCATTTTGCAAGGAATACTCATCAAGCATAGTTCTTGCCATCTCCACCAAAGTTATATTTTTCCTCTCTACCACACCATTTTGTTATGGTGTTTAGGAGTTGAAAAATTATGAGAAATCCAATTATCTAAGTAATAGTTTTCAAAAGATTCATTTTGAAATTCTTTTTCATGGTCACTTCTAGTATAAGAAATTAAGTAACTCTTTTCACTTTGAACCCTTTTTGCAAAGATTTTAAAAGTATCAAAGTGTCACTCTTATGAGTAAGGAAGGAGACCCAACTAAATCTAGAGTAATCATCAACTAAGACAAATACATAGTATTTTACACTAAGGTTAGCATTCCTAGTAAGTCCGATTTGGTTCATATGAATGAGTTGAAAAGGCCTTGATGTACTTATAACATTTTTAGTCTTATGGGATGTTTGATGTTATTTTCCCATTTGACAAGGTCCACATGTCTTATTATGAACTTGAGCTTCATAAGGCCTTCTACTAGCTCTCTTTTTGATAAATGTTGAAGAAGCTCCATGCTAGCATTTCTAATTCTTTTATGCTAAAACTAAGATTAATTAATATTGGAGACTACCCTCTTATCCACCAAGTTGGTAACTTGACATTATCTAGGGTCAAAGGTGACTTTATTACCTTCATCACATAATTGACTTACACTTAACAAATTATGTTTTAAACCTTCAACCAATGAGAGAGCAACCCTTCTTACCAATAATTCTAATGTCAATTACCTTACCCTTGGAATTGTTTCCAAATGTGACATTATTACCATTCTTCTCTTTAATGCCTATGAATAGCTTCTTATTTTAGGTCATGTGTTTTGAGCACCACTATTTGTATGTCAATCATTATCTTCCTTGTTAGCTTCAAAGCATTCTTATAAGATAAAAACATTTCACCTTTGTTTAGGTACCTAAGCTCACTTAGGACTTTACGGGTTAAGCTTAAAAAGGTCATCCAATTTGAGGCATGTCTTCCTAATAAAACATAATACATTAATATGTCCACACTTTATGTAATAATGACATTGGAGCTTACACTTATAAGTCTTTCTCCTATGCATAACTTTAGTATGAGTAGAAGGCCTTCCCATACTTTGGCCATATGAATACATGTAAGCGAAAAAGTGATTAGAAGTATTAGAGAAGTTCTTATGTGATATGAACCAAGTTAGGGCCATGCTCGAAGTTACAAAGAATGAAAGGACTTGCAAGAAGATCTCCTATTTAGAGCTGCCATATTTGAAACTGCCATATTTAAACTTCCTTATTTGGACTTGTCTTATTTAGAGTTATCATATTTGATACTGCAATATTTGAACCTGCCTTATTTAGACCTACCTTATTTGGCCAATTTCCTCCCAAGGGTGAAATGGTTATTTTTGTGCTTCCATTTCATGTATGGATCCTCAAAATGAAATCAAGAAGTCTAACTCTCAAATTTGCATAAAAATATTTTAGAAGATTCTAGAAGGCTCCAAAAAGGTTCTAGAATATTTGAAGAAACTTTCAAGAATATTTTGAGCATCTTTTGATGGAAGAATAAAAGTCCTAAAGTGAAGGAACTAAAAAAGGGGCAGTACATAAAGAAGAAAAGTCAAAAAGTCAAATCAAAATATCTTTCCAAGATTAACAAGATCTTAACAAATCATTCTCTTCTTTTTCTAATTAGGAATTTATGTTATTTACTTATGTAAGAAACTTCTTTTATAATTAGGCAGATATCTAATGTACATTTTAGTTATTTCCTATTCAGATTAGGAGTATCTTTTTTCCTAAATAGATTAGGCAGATTGCAAAGACTATTTAAGAAGTGTTACTTAGGGTTTTCTAGAAGTTTTGTAAAGGATATAAACAACCCTTCTTATTCAGCCAATGAATGAATGAATGAAGAATATTTCTTTTAGCAAAATTGCTTATGAGAGTTAATTCTCTTTTTGAGTTCTTAATAGGACTTGGTGAGATTGTTAAGTGAGTTCTTAATAATTTCACAGACTTGTTTAATCTAGATCTTAAATTACTTAGTTAATTTAAAGTTGAGATTAACACCTCTTAAATCTTTATAATTCAAGTTGTTAAAACCAAGTTTTCTAGAGGTCTAATAAGAATTTAAGAGTTTATCTTATTTTGATCTTTAAATTAAAGTTTGGGACTTGCGCTACATACGAAAAAGGATCCAAAAATCAACATCATTTGTATCATTTGGTATCAGAGCCAAGGCTAAATTCAATATCAAAGGTATCTATCTCTTGTGTTCTTGCAATGTTCACAGTTAATCAAATCACATTCTTCCCCTTTCTTATCCAATTCGGCCACATCTCAATTATTGCATTCAAATCTATTTCTTTTCCTTGTTTTTACATTCATTAGTCTTTTTTCATCATCAAATATCACATTGAAAAGAAATCAGATTCAAATTCCATCAAAATCTCATACTTGTGCAAAAATTCCTTAAATTAAAGAACTTTGCAAAATCTTTGATTTCTTATGTTTCTTCAACCAAATTCGAATTTTCTTCATTAATTAACCCTTTTTATGTCCTTAATTGTAGAATTGAAATGATTGATTCAAGAAATTCCTTAAAATTTAGGAGTTGCCAAAATCTCCTTAAATTAAGGAAACCTTGATTCTAACTTGTTTCTTGTAATTTCTTCATCCTTCTTCCTTCCAAATTATTTCTTTTTGTTAGCAATAATCTTTTTGGTGTTTTTAAAGCTGAACCATAGCTCAGAATTTAAAGGGATAAATAACCACAATACCCCTACAAGTGATAAATTCAATTTCTTTGTATTTTTTAGTTGTTTTTTTTATGTTTCTTGCAATTCTAAATTTGATTTTAATTTCAAAGTTTAAAAAACAAAGAAAAGAAAGAAATAAAGTAAAAAATAGAAAGAAAGAAAAAAATGAAAAGAAAAGAAAGAAGGTAATAATTGCAAAGGTGTTATTCAAGGTTAATTTGAAATCTCCTTTCTCATTTGACCTAGAGATATTTCTTACCATATTCAAAACACCAATTTGCACTTCCAAATTTTCTTTTAAACTCTTAGATTACTATTAGATCTTTAGAAATTTATTTGTGCAACTCATTGTATTCTTTTCAATTCCTTTATTTTCTAAGTGTTTTAAGAACTAGGTTTTTACTTGTTTGTGTTTTGTATTATGGGCAAAAATCTACCTCACTCGAATTAGGATAAAAAATGACCATTTTGCCCTTGTGAAAAAATTAGCCAAATAAGGCAGGTCCAAATATGACAGTATTAAATATGATAGCTCCAAATGTGGCAAGTCCAAATAAGGCAAGGTCACATATGGCAGTTCCAAATATGGTAGCTCCAAATATAGCAGGTTTTGAAGTTTTTGTGATTTTTTTCTCCTTTTGAAGGAGATCTCCTTGCAAGGCCTTTCATTCTTTATAACTTTTAGCTTACCCCTAATTTGTTCATATCATTATGTATGTGTTTCGTAGTGTACATATAAGTATGATTTGCTCTTTGAAGCTTAGCTTTAGATCCTTTGATAGCCTTTTCTTTGCCTTTAGGCTTTGGAGGCTTAGTGTTAGAAACATTTTTCTTCCCAATCACCTATATACTATAATTTTGAGGTGTAAATGATCTAATGAAGATAAAAGGAAAGGATATGCAGATGAGGAAGCTCCATTAAAGCCTAAACCATGTCTCACCAAGGGTGGTCTTTGAAATACAATAAGTGTATCTAAAGCTTCTTTCCCTTTGTGAAATTTTGAGATAAAATTTCTTAACTCAATAATTTCATTACTTGTGATTTATTAAATTATCATTTATTTATTTTAGACTTAAATGATTAAAAGTGAAAAATGTAAAATTTATTTTATTTTGGTTTATAAAAATGTAAAGTTTATTTTTTAATAAATTGAAATAATCGAATACCGAAAAACTGAATTGAACTATTCTGAAAGAATCAAAGAATCAACTGAACCATCCTGAATTTATAAGGAACTGAGCCGAACCAAATTAAAATTCAGAAGGACACCAATTCTCCATTTTCAAAATCCCAAAATTTTTATCCGGTCTTGGACATTTTTAAATTCTCTAATTGGACTGAACCATGCTCACCTTTAGAAATAACGTTCACCTTTTATCGTGCCTGTGAGAAAAGTCACAACTTGCAACTTCATGGGCATATGTTAGCTACACGTCGGATCCCACTTTTCAACCTATGTTTTCGCTATTTTGAAGGAGTATAAAAAGAAAAAACTTAAGGTTTTTCCTAAGAGAGAAGAGGGGGGAGTTTAAAAGAGACCTTTTATACACCCAAAAGAGCCATTTTTTAGAGAAGAAAATAAGGAGAAACAAGCTTCAATGTAAGATAAGTGTAAGAGTTCAAGAGATCATTGGATCAAGGAAGTAGAAAAGTAGAATATTCATTAAGCCATTAGGGAGATTTCATATTCCTTCTCTTTATTCTTATTTCCTTTATCAAAGATGATGCTTTCATTTTTGGATTTACCTTGTTTTGTCTTTATGTTAGGCTAGAACTTTGATCTAAGTCCTTGATGTAGCCATGGATATTGATTGATTGATTTATGAATTTAATGACTTTGTAGGGATTTTATTCATTTGCAAGTGAATGATTCTTCAGGCTAATGCTTATGATTACTTGGTCACTATGATTTGTGTTTCATTTATAAATCAAAAGATTGTAAATTGAAATATACCTAGAATAAATCCTTTTAGTTTAATTAAAGAGTAGAGATACCCACTTAACCTATTGTTATTATTTGAAAGATTGATAGATCTAAATGAGTGATTTGTTTCTTTTTCACATCGATAAATGGTTCTACATGATAAAATTGCAAAGTTATGTGATTACTCAAGAGAAAGGACTTTATCACTGTAGAGACAATCGATAGTTGCAATGCTTAATCCATTATAACATTGAATGATTAATGATTTCTTAATTTTCCATTAGTGAGATCAATTATCTTAAGTGTTTTATCATAAGGTTTTCTTTCTAATTATTTTTATCCTTTTGCCATTGAATTACTAGTTCATTTTATTTCCATTGCATTGGTAATTTAGATAACATCACAAGTATTCATTTTTCAAATAAAAAATAGAATCATCATATTTCAATGCTTATAGCTTGTATTTCTATGGGACAATATATGCACACACTTATGCACTATGTTACTTGATTTCTATTAATTTGTGGTCTTTATCAAGTTTTAATTTGTTAAAGTTGGGTCAAAGAGATATTTTTAAAAGAAAGATATTGAGTGAACCTAAGTTTATCCCTTAAATTGACATACTCAATAAATTGGCATCGTTGTTAAGGACACAGTGCTTTAATATTGAAAGTTTTGATTCAATTCTTAATTTATAATTTTTCCTTTTTTATTTTTGTATACTTTCTTGTTCTTTATTTCTTCTACATAATTAGAACTTCATGAAATGGATACGGTCAAGGAATTATAAGCTCAGGTATCTATCCTTACTAAGGAAATACATTAGCTTTCTTGGGTAATCACTATGAGTAACTATAAGAGAAATGTCATTCTTATGATGAATTTAAAATAAATGAATCTTAAGTTAGTTGTTAAATTGAGAAGTCCAACTTTTGAATTTAGGATAATTGAAACTTAATGAGTTTATGTTTTGCATGTACGTTGAAACAAGTAATTTAGCTAGCTATGAATAGATATAATATCGTGAGCTTAAATGAAAGAAGAATTGTTATTTTTCTTTTGTTGATTAATAATGATGAAGTAGTTTAAGAGAAATTATTTAGGAATGATCATAATAAAATCAAAAAAAGGGAAAATAATTACTCCATTATTTTTGTGATGCTCAGTACACGAGATCTTTATGACCAATATTGATTTTCATTAAAATGACAAACTAAAAGCATGAGTATGCAAAGCATTTCAAATGAAGTTATATGTTGAGTAACCAAGTGCATCATCACTTATTGGCCCTTATGCACCAAGAAGGCGGGATTGAATTAGTAGAAAATTTAAATTTATAGAGGGAGTGTAAGTAATTTGATGTTAAAGAAAAGAGTAAGACAAAAATAAACACAAGCAATTTATAGAGGTTTTGGTGTTAACAAACCCTATGTCCACTCCTTAATTTTCTAATTGAGTATTTCATTAACTCTCAATGGTTTTTTACAACCTTATAGCTAACTTAGCATTTAGGCTCACACTATACCAAATTATAATTGTGTTTAAGGCTCACACAAAACCTTATACAAGAGTTTTATCATTTTGGCTCACTTTAAAACCTAATCCCAAGTGTTTAAGGCTAATAACTAACCTTCAACAACCTAATGTATAAAGAATAAATGAGCTAAAGTTTTGAGAAGTCAAATTGGAAGAGTTTAGCCATAATTAAATGTTATCCCATTATACTCAAAACCATTTGGTGGGGGTATTTAAATTTCAACAACCAAATAGCTGTTACAAATGAAACTATCTTAAAATCTCTAAAGTTTATGGTAAAAACCTACATTCACTACTTGTCATACTGAGATTGTAGTCGAGACTATAAGTCACGGCCGTTAACTGCATTTCACTTTGGATTTTGCTTAGTTGTGGTCGAGATCTTTAACTGTGCCTAATGACTTAGTGTTTTGGCACTGCTTCTTCAAAAAATAGCTTTTGGTACTCTCTAACAGTTATGAAAAGTCACTATTGTAATTTTAGAAGGCTGGCCACTACTTCCACCATGAATCAAACTAGAGTTTTGGTGTTTCGAGCTTTGGGTATATTACAGTTGCTATCAAAATGTCGTTGCCATGAATTTTGAACCTCAAATGGCTCTTTGGCATAAGGCTCAGCTTGGTTAGCTATCTAGATTCCATCTTTGATCATTTGAAGATAGTGATTGTGATCCAGGCTGTGATAAGCACTCCAAATTGGACTTGAGCTTTTGTTATAAATATTCATGAGATACCAGTCATGACTTAGGAGACAGTTTTGACACTTTTCACAATTTGCTTGCAATCATTTCCATTCTATTTCTAATGTGTTCCTAACTTAATTTTTACATAGATAACACTTATAAATGATGTTAGAACCTTTTAGTTTATATTGTCAAGATCAAAATAGAGCTTTGACCTATTTTTGAACAACCTAGTCTAACATCACCAATGTTTATATTTGCGTAAATAGATATATCAACTTTTTGAAAATGTAAAAAGAAAAAGAAAAAGAAAAAGAAAAAAATAAAATGGAAAAGTGTTATGCTTAAAAGAAAAATGAATCCTAATGATCTTATATGCTTAAAGTTATCCTTCTTAATGAAGGCAATGTTTATCTAACTTTTCTTATATCATGCTTATGCCTATTGATGGTCTAGTTGAAAGGATCGTTAAGATGTATATGTAAAATATGACTCTATTGTTTCTAATTTTCCATGAATGAGTGAGTTTGCTTTTTTAAAGTAGTAAGCTATCCGAAGTTCATTTGCTTAAGTATGTTCTTCTTTGGTATATTTATTATACTACATGAGTGATTATCATTATAAGCATGATGAGGTTATATATGTTTTATAAAAATTATGAAAGAATTTTAGCTATTTATTCTTTGTTACTTGAGGATAAGTAATGATTCAAGTATGGGGTAATTTGTTAGGCTTAATTTGTTCATAGTTATTTGATGAGTTTTGATCTTGATTTGATGTTAATCTATGTTTAAATTATGTTATTTGGAGTTAATTTATGTTTTTTTTCTTACATTTCGAAGTTTTATATATGTTTAAGTGAATTAAGACCAAAATAGATAAAGTTAGCAACTTCAAGGACAAAGCATGTGCAAGAGCAATCACCCTTTGTTGTTAGTTTCCAAATTAAGGAGTATAACTTATGAATTTAGGAAAGTTAGAATGCAATGAGACTGTTTTCCATTTTTGTTAGAACAATCAATTTGCCTAACTATGAATAAATACAATTACATAAGCTTAAATGAAAAATGAATTGCTATTGTGCTTTATTATCACGAAGTAGTTTAAGAGATGATTTAGGAATGGTCAAAATGAAGTTAGAAGAAAGAAAAATGACTACTCTATTGTTTTTGGGATGCTTAGTAACTGGGATCTTCATAACTAATGACAATTTTCATGTAAAATGACAAACTAAAGCATAAGTATGCAAAACATTTCAAATGAAGTTATATGTTGAGTAACCAGTGCATTCATCACCAATATTTGTCTTTACATAAAAAGGCATGTCAACTTTTTTAAAAGAAGGAAAAAATAAAAGGGAAAAATTAGAAAAATAATCTACTTAAAAGAAAATATGAATCCTAATGATCTCATGTGTTTAAAGCTATTCTTCTTATTATTAATTATTGAAGGCAATGGTGATCTAACTTATTTTAGATTATGATTATGAATATTAATGGTGTAGTTAGAAGGATACTTAAGATGTATGTATAAAATAAGGCCTTGTTGTCTTTAACTTTCCATGAATGAGTGAGTTTGCTTATCAAAGTAGTAAGCTAACCTAAGTTCATTTGCTTAAGTAAGCTCTTATTTGATATTATTTGTTGTAGTACTTAACTGATTACCATGACAAGCATGATGAGGTTATATTTATTTTGTAAAAGTTATGAAAGATTTGGCTATCTATCCTTTATTACTTGGGGATAAGTAATGATTCAAGTATAGGGGAATTTATTAGGCTTAATTTGTTCATAGTTATTTGATGAGTTTTAAGCTTGATTTGATGTTAATTTATGTTTAACTAAGTTTTTTGGAGTTAATTTATGTTATTTCCCATGTTTAGATGTTTTGTTGGCGTTTTAGCAAGGTTGGAGTGGAATTGGATCAAAATAGGTAAAGTGGACAAATTTAAGGATTAAGCTAGAAATTTGGATATGTAAGAGTAATCACCTTCTATTGTGCCTGCGATAAAAGTCGCAGCTAGCAACTCCATACGCATATGATGGCTACACGTCAGATCCTACTTTTTAGCCTAAGTTTTAACTATTTTAACAGAGTATATAAGGGAAAAACTTAGGTAATGTTTGATAGGATTTAATGGGATGTAATGAAATGTAATGAAATATAAACTCAATGAACTATTAAACAAAATTTTATTTTGATTACATTACATTATATTCTGTTACATCCTACCAAACATTACCTTAGGGTTTTTCTTAAGAGAGAAGAGGGGAGGCAAAAAGAGACCTTTTGTACACCTGAAAAAGGAATTTTTTTTAAAGAGGAAAACAAGGAGAAATAAGTTTCAATGCAAGATCATGTGCAAGAGTTTAGGAGATCATTTGATCAATGAAGAAGAAAAAGAGGAGATTCATTAAGCTATTTGGGAGATTTCATATTCCTTCTCTTTATTTGTATTTCTTTTAACAAAGATGATGCTTTTACTTTTGGATTTTCTTTGTTTTGCTAGTATGTTGGCAAGATCTTTAATCTAAGACCTTGATGTAGCCATGGATATTGATTTATAAATTTATGATTTTAATGACTATGTTGGGATTTTACTCTTTTGCAATTGAATGATTCTTGAGCCTAATGTTTGTGATTACTTGGCCACCAATTACATGATTGTGTTTTATTTATAGATCAAGAGAATATAAATTAAAATATACCTAGAATCAATCTACTTAGGTTGATTGACGAGTATAGATACCGACTTAGCCTATTGTTATCATTTAAAGGATTGTTAAACCTAAATGCGTGATTTATTTCTATTTCACATTGAGAGATAGTTCTATGAAATACAATTGTAAAGTTAAGTGACTGCTCAAGAGAGAGCTCTTAATCACTACAGAGACAATTGATAGTTACAATGTTTAATCCAACATAGCATTAAATGATTAGTAATTTCATGATTTTCCATTAGTGAGATCAAGTGTCCTAGGTGTTTTATCATAAGGTTTTCCTTTTCAATAGTATTTGTCTTTTAGCCATTGAATTATTAGTTTATTCATTCAATTGCATTAGCAGTTTAAATAATATCTTAAGTATTCATTTTCCAAATAAAAATAAAATCATCATATTTTAATACTTATAGCTTGTGTCTCTATGAGATGATATTTGCTCACTCTTATGCACTATGTTACTTGATTACCATTCGATTATGATTTTTAGCAAGTTTACACTAGTTAAAGGTAGGTCAAAGGGATATTTTAAAAAGAAAGATATTAAGTGAACCAAAATTTATCCCTTGGATTAATACACTTAAGAATTCATTACTCCATACTTCTCTAGAACTGACCTGACTTTAGCTGGAAAGTGTATATTATCTACCATGTAGTGTGGCACACTATAGCGACATATGAGATTCTTCCCAAAATGCTCAACTTCAACCCATTTAGAAAAGTAGTCAACTCCTACTAAAATGTACGTATGGCCTCTCATAGATGTTGGTTTCACTTTACTAATCACATCAATTCTCTATGTAGTAAATGTCCAAAGAGAGGTTAAATTCTATAATTCTACTAGCATTAAATAGCTAAGGCTTCCATAAACCTAGCATTTATGGTATCCCCTCGTAATTCTGATGTAGTCTTGCTCTAATGGTGCCCCCTTCTCAAAATCTTTTTAGCTAAGGCTAACTCGTTCATGTATATGCCACAACCTTTACATGCACCTCTTGCATTACCCTATCAGTTTCCTCTTCCATCAAACACCTTAAATGAATCCCATCTATCTTTCTCTTATACACCATACCATCATAAACTATGAACTATAAGGCCAACATTCAATGACATCCTTGTCTCTCTTTTTTGGCTCTTTAGAGTACACACCTATGAGCATCAAATTCTGAGCCTTAAGATGCAAGCTAAATGATAAAAATTCTTAGAATTATTTCCTATAATGCAAAAAAGGAGTTATAAAGGAAAAATAATGATGGCCCATGAAAGCCTTGGATCCAACCCAAAACTAAGCCCAAAACCATATTTTTCTAGCCATCCTTTAATTGACCATATAAATAACTTACTTAGTTGTACAACTAAGTTTGAAACCCTGACTGGTGGAAGATTCTATGACCTTGTCTCTTGTAACGCTATTGGTTATATAAACCACTATGAAACCCTAATTTCATAAGATTCATGGCCCCTTGTCTATTATTGATCATGAATAGGATGCAATCAGAGCTATTCCAGCTTTGGTGCACCCCTCCCTCTCTATAAATCTTCCCATTTTAAAGAGGGAGGGAGACGCTTGAAAACCACAGTGTTACTAAGCTAAATTTTCTCAACATACTCTATAAAATAGAAAATTAAACCCTAACTCACTCACATCAAGATCTAAGGAAGTTCCTAGGTTCTTTGTCACTTGAACTTGCATTCTCACTTTTACATTTAGTAGGAATAGTTACACCATAGTGCCTCTAAAGGTAATACAACATCTATGAGTATCTTAGCCTTCATTCTTCTCTTTGTTTCTTGTCTCTTTCTTTTTCTTTTTCTTTTTTGGAAAAATCCAGTCTATATGGGTTGTATAGACCTTTAACAGTTTATACAAACCACCTAAAAGGTTGTACATAGCACTTATTAGTTTGAACAAACCTCTTTAATTGTGGATAGTTTATGAAAATCTTCTTCTATTCTATATGAGTTCTCTTTTTTATGATTTTTTGGGGTTTCTTAGGAGCTTAAATGACAAAATATTAGGTAGACCTCATGGTTTATGACCCATATTCCTTCAAATATTAAGCTAGGATTAAGATTTTGGTCTTATTTTATTAGTTTATTATTTTTGGTTGATATCTTATGCATTATGCTTTTATGTCACTTTGAGTATTCTATTTTGTGAACTTTGGCAATGATGAAAGAGGGATTACAACTCTTTTTGACCTTATAAGCTTGTTATTCCTTTATGATTCATAGTTTAATTAATTATTTTATTTGTTCTCACCAAAAGAAGGGGTTATAAGCTTTTTAGCTTGTATACTCTTTCCTTTCTTGTTTTGGGTGATCATATAGTTGAATTTAAGGAGAGAGATCAGCTTTTGATGACCCCCTCTATTATGTCACATCTCACGCTTGATATCGTATGCATACCTTTTGGACTTATGATAGTTCATTCTTTGATTATACATCCTAGCCTCTAAATGGTTAACACTGTTCGTGGATGCTTAGCTCTTTATGAGCAATGTAAGGGAGGATTAAACAACCCTAGGATCTTACTTGTCAAGACTTTGTCCAAGGCCTTTAGCATCCTCCAAAGTGCATTTTCATTCCATGTTTATGATATTCCATATTCCATGATTCATGTCTTTATGTTTTATTCATTATTTCTATTGTTATCATATGATTCATTTGATGTTGGGGTGGTTTTAACTTCAAACCTAAAATATATTTAGTTTCTCTTGACTCAGAGATTTGGTGAGATCCTTCTTTTAAGTGCATCTTATTCTGTATTTACTTTATTTCTTTTATTTCTATGATGATCACTAACTTGGGTTTTCATTGTGTAGGTGACCATATATGCATGGTTATAGGTGTTTGATATGTTTGTCCTCTTTATTTGATGTTGCATGCCCCCTTCCCTTTAGTATGGTTATAGAGCTATGATGATTATGTGTTTGATTAGATGTGCTATAAACATGCTTAGGAATGATAACTGAATTAATTAATAACAAGGATAAAATGGTAAAAAGTGAACCAATGATGCTCGAAGGCCGGATTCCTAAATCTAGTCAATTTGAGGGTGCCTAACCTCTTCCTTAAATCGTATCCAATTTTTAAACTTGATCTCTGATGGGGTGAAGATGAATTGGGCCTTCTAAATGACTTAGTTAGGTTCAAAATTTATCCTTACATGGATTCTTGTCCTACCAAAATCAGGTGGCAACGCCATACTCACAAGGGATGGTTCCAATGTATTGTCCCACCTTGGTCCTCTATTAATCACAAATTCGAACAAGGGGCTTTAGCTTTGCGTGAGGCCTAAAGAATCCTCGTTGATCAAAACAAGCCATAAATTGGAGTTATTACTAATGTATGACCCTTGTTCTATCCCTTATTGGTCTATAAAATGTAAGATTCGTAATCAAGATTCCATTAGTGTGAGCACAACCCTGAGATAAGAGGCACTCATTGTGGTGACCCCATTGAGGACTTGTAATTAACTTCGCATTCAATCTTTGTTTCACATTTTACCATATTATCTTTTTTGATATTGTTTAATCCATTGCATTCATTAAGCCTTCACACTTCACTACATGCACTAAGTTTGCCTTTTAGATAAATCGATGGATTCTCCATTCGAGCTTAGAAGATAGTAAAGAGGTTTCATCACTCATAAGCCAAGTACTTAGGGTATATTAAGTGGGGCTTTACAACAACTGTCCCCCAAGCTTGTAGGGGTCATCAACTACAACAACTATCTCAACCCCTAAGCAAATGTAGGAGCCAATAGTACATTGGAATAAAACCCCCTTTTGCTTGCATTTCTTCTCCAAAAGAAGAGTTGACATCCCCAAAGAACATGACTAGATATCCTTAATATAAATACCACGTTACCTCATTCCCTCTTAATGTGTTACCTCTATGTAAATAATTATGTATATGCCCATGTCGCATCATGTAAATGCTTTTGCTTCTTACATATGTAAATCCCTTGCCTCCTTTATTAAAGGGGATTCTTCATTCATTTGTAATGTCTTCTTTATCAATGTTAAAAGTTCTCTTTTGTGCATGTTGCTCTTTTCAGTTTTTGTATACATGTGTTCTTTTAGGACTCCAACCTACTTGGTCCTAGGGGGCCCCATATATTCCCCATCCCATGATGATTGAAAAATAAGACTTACTTAGGAAAGAGCCTCTAAACCTTGTATCTGAAAGGAATAAAGTTAAAATGATCTTTTACAATAAAGTATGCATTTGATGCATATATACATCTTTTACTTTATCCATGCAATATATTGATAACCTTTGTTTTGCAACCATCATAGCTTTTGGTTCTTCTTCATCCTCACTTGGTTCAGATGCACTAGAGTCATCCCATTTGTAGGCTTTTTCTACTTTTTGTCTTTCTTAACTCTAGCTTTTGGGTAACTACTTTCATGTGGCCAAGCCTTCCACATCCATAACATTCAACTTGCTCAAGCTTGCCCTTTCCATTCTTCTTTAACATTCTTCTGAATTTATTTATTAGAGGGGTTATCTGCTCTTCATCCGATTCTTCATCAATCATTTGAGCTAAGACATTTAGAGGTAGCTTTGAGAGTTATTCCAATCTTCTTTTTATTTATATCCTTATATGTGGGTGGAGCTTTTCTATTCAGGTTCATCTCATAGTCAATGAGATTTTCCAATAACTTTTCAAATGGCATGGTCTTAAAGTCCTTTCAATCCTAGAGAGAGGTGGTCTTGCCAAGCCATTCCATTGGCAGACACCTCAAAACATTCTTCATAAGTTCCTTATTGGTGAATGTCTTCCCAAGAGCCTTCATTTATCCAACAATCTCAATGAATTGATTATACATTCTTGAGATTGTTTCATCAAGCTTCATAAGAAAGGTTTTATACTTACAAATGAAGGTCTCCATCTTGTTTTCTTTGACTTGATTTGTTCCCTCATGTGTGGTCTTTAAGGCCTCTCAGATTTCCTTAACAGTTAACTTCATGCTTACCTTGTTATGCTCACTTTTGCTTAAGGCATAAAAGAACATGTGGATGGCCTTGTCATTGTTAGCAACTTGCCTTTTTTTTCTTTCACAAACATCTCATCAATACCCTTTTTCTATTTAAGTCCCATCAGTAAGTGTTTTCATTAGAGTGTATGGACCTTTTTCTATAATTCTCCATAACTCAATGAATTCATATATGAGAAAGTAATAGATTTTGTTCTTCCAATACTGGTAGTCTATTCCATTAAAGAAGGAAGGTCTCACAAATGATTATCCTTCTAGTTAATGCTCATATTGGGCTACCATGATCATGTCCTTCTTGCACTTAAGCTATAAGGAAGGTTAGGCTCTGATATTAACTATTGGATGGAGTGGCGATAAGGCAACCCAAAAGGGGAGTGAATCAGGCTATGAACAAAAACCAAAAATAAACACAAACACAAGCACAAAAATCAACATGAGGATTAACGATGGTTTGAAAACTTGCCTACTTTACTCCCTAAACTTTCACATAGGCCTATCTATTATTTTTCAGGCTCAAGAACAAAACCTTTCCTTTTTTATGATAAGGAAGAACCTTTCCTTTTACAGGCTCAAGAAGAACCTACCCCTAGTATTTTTCTAGGCATAATACTAACCTTTACAACCATTAGCAAGGAAAGATCCAAGCAGTGTTTAAGCCTCTCAAATAGGCAGCAAATACACAATTAATGCTATAGAAAACCTACTCTCAAAAAAGCAATAAAAAACAAACCTTACTTTACCCAAAATACAAGCAACACCAAAAATGGTTTACACAAATAGTTACAAGGAGTTACAAAGATATTCACAATGATTTCAAGCCTTTTTTCTAGTCTTTCTAAACTCTAAAAATGCTCCTTTTCTCTAGCCTTATATAGATTTTCTTCAAAACTAGCCATTAGAAGTGACAGCACCCATTATTCTTCATCAACATCTGTTAAACTTATAATAATTACTTTCAACGCTTGTTAGATGTCTTTCAATGCTCATTTAAATGTCTTTTAATGCTCATTTTCTTTGACTATAATGTCTGTTGGAGAGACAATAATGTCCGTTGATCATTTCCAGAGAGCTTTAACTTTATGCTCTATGTTTGCCAACTTTGTATAGTGGCTTTCCACTCTCGTTGAGAATTTGTGATGCCCATTGGAAACTTCTTCAATGCCTATTGAGAAGAGCCAATGTCTGTTTTGGGTTCCATAAGCTTTAGCTCAGGCTTGGACACTTTTCTCATGTTTGTTATAAATATGCAACGACTGTTGCTAGCTCAGATCAATGCTCGTTTCTAAACTTCAACACCCATGATAAAGTTCAACACAACTTAACCTATAACGCTTCCTCTAATGCCCATTGTCAAGGGACAACGCCCGTTGCACGGTTGAGAAGACTTTGCCAAAATAGCAACATTCATTCAATGTCCATTGTTTAGCCTTCAATGCCCATTAAATGGTCCAATGCCCATTAGGATGTTCAACGCCTATTGAATTTGCATATTGCCCATTAAACTTATTTTGGCCCTCTAAATGTTTGTCAAATCTTGAGTTCACATATTCCCCAAACATTCTTCCCCTAACATTTAGAACAATCTCCCTTTTTAATGTTAGTAGGGTCTATTTAAAACATCAAACAAATACTAAAGTACAAAACATTAGAACTTTTCTTAGTTTGTTATAGTTTTGTTAACCTTTAAAACTATAATTTTGTTATCATTCAAAACACATCATTCAAAGTACAAAAGTGAGTCCAATGCCTTAGGTAACATGTTCTTCAAACATTCTTCCCTTAGTATTCCTAGCAAAATACATATTGGATTGTGGAGAGCTAAACTTTACGTGTATGAATTTTTGGATATGAATGCCATGATCAGTAAATTAAAGTGATTGTTATAAGATAAGGCACCCAAAATTGTTTAGATATTAGGATCCGTCTTTTGGGCATCATGGGTTCATGTTGTTGGCCCTAGGCACCAAGAAAGGGGGTTGAATTAGAGTCAAAAAATTAAAATGAGGATAAGCAAGAGTAGAAAATAAGACAAAGATTTATAGTGGTTCAAGTACAAATCAACCCTACGTCCACTCTCCAATTCTCTGCAATTAGGTGTTTCTGTCACTCAAAATGGTGTTTCAAAGCTCACACCTAACTTTTACACTTTGTGTTTTCGAGGCTCACACAACAAAGTTTCTTACAAGTGTTTTCTAAGGCTAACACTAAAACCTCTCTCAACTATTTTCACTGGCTCACACTAAAACCCTTCTCAAGTGTTTTTACAGGCTTACACTGAAACTTATTACAATTGGTGTATGCTCATGCCAAATAATCACTTAAAGAATAGAAAGAATGAGTAGCAAATTTGCAATAGTTTTGTTACAAGTTAATGAATTCTCTTGCATTTACATCTATTTAGTGGAGTATTTATAGTTGATACCCACCAAAGAGACGTTACACTATGAAGCTCATTAAATCTTCAAATCATGTTAGGCAAATTCTGCATTAATTATATGACAGACGAGAGTTGTGGTCGCTAATATGGATTCACGATCGCGACATTCCAATTTCCATACGGGAGCCAAAAATTATGACGAAAAACTCCATTTGTGTCTAACAGCTAGTCCACATGTCATCTCGTCGTTGGTCCATCAGGAAAATATAGTCATTACTTTTTAAATGCCCATAAAAGTCGTAGTCATGATTATTCTTTGTACAGGGCACGACTCAGGATGCAAATTCTTCTGTTTGGAGGAGAGTCTTCATCTTCATGAATTGCAGTTACTACCCATAATGTCGCCTTCACGAATTTTATTCTTCAACAGATACCTGGGACACTTGACACGTTGTGGTTGTGGACTTGGTTCCCACATTAGTTACTATGAAATTCGCGGTTGCGACTGAGACACGACACTGACTGTGAATTCGTATGTGACTTTGACACTCCCATCTTTAGATGAGTCGTGACAGTGATGATGCCCGTGAATTCGTCTGGCCTAGTTTCATCATGTCTTTGAGCAAAGTCGCAGTCGCGAATTAGAAGTCTCTAACAGCGAATTTGGATGAACTTTGTCTTCTTGAAGATTATGAACTCCATTCAACTTTCACTTGAAAATCTAACTTAAATCTACAAAACAACACTTATTTGAAACATTAAGATTGATCAATCTTCTTTGTCAAGATCAAAAGAGATCCAAGACTCAAGATTAACCATTCTAGTCCAACAATCTCCCCCTTTTTTATTTTGACAACTTAAATTGATCCTAAGGGAAAATAATGCATGAATGTGAAGATAGAGTGGTAATATGATTCAATGAATGCTTAAGGTGAAATTTTCCAAATATGGCATTCAATCAATCAAAGAGAAATTTCTAAAAATCTAAGTAGGATGTTCCCCCTCAACTTATGCTATTATTTGCAAGTTATTTTCTCTCCCCTTTAGACTTAGATTCTTTCTTGTTATATCTCCCACATAAGGGAAAAGAACACATGCATAACAAATAGATAAGTGTTCATAAAGAGCAAAATAAGAATGCAATAAAAGTAAATTTCATCAATCACACATAAGATAAGGAATTTCAAAGAAACATTACATAATTTATTCATAAACATTTTATGGGATTACAAGTTTTTCAATTAAAAACATAAAAGGAAAATACAAGGAATCCCTAGTCTAGAAAGCTAGAGAGTCATCATCATCTCTAGAGGTTTCTTCTACTTCATCATTATTGGCACCTTTTGCTTCATCTCCATTCTCAACTTCTTCATTGCCTTCTTCTTGTTGAGTATCTTCAAATTTAGTGTAGTCCAAAAGATGGCAAGGAGGAACACCCAACTTTTCTTGCAAATCCACCATGTCATTATGAAGATGTGAGAGAAATAGGAATCGCCTCTTCATCATTCTCATCATCTTGTCCAATTTTTTGTTAATGGTGGCAAGAGACAGTTTGGATTTCGATTTTGGTTGAGGAGGGGGTACTGGAGGTGCTCCTTCTTTAATTATAAGCCTCCTCCTCTTAGAGTCTTAGGAGGATTCCATTTTATTGGCCCCAAAAGCACCTAGTGTATAGGCATATATATTCAGGTGTATGGCTTTGGCATTGATGAGGTAAGTGAGGACAAGAAAGTTCTAAGAAGGCAAGAATTTCTTAGTGAGGAATTTTTCATTTTCCTCATCAATTGTCCCTAACAAAGCGATAGATTACAGTACTGTGAGAAGGCAGAAGGAATTGGCTTTTAGGTTTGGTACTCATGTGGATCAATTGATCCATAAGATATTGGCCAGTTTGAATAGGTTTGTTTTTTACAAGGCAGAAAAGAAATGCAAAGTCTTTTTGTGATACTTTCTCATTATCATCACCTTTAGCATTTACGGCAAAGGTGATGATATGATGGAGTATCCAAAGAGGTAGGGTTTTAATGTGTTTGGCCAAAGAAGTTCTAGGGTCGTGTTTAGTTTCAATAGAAATTTTTGACCAGAATTCGAAATAAATGACATCAAGCGTGGAGATGATAAAAGGAATGTTTTCTCCAACTTGAAGATTGAAAATGGAGGAAAGCTGTTCAAAGGTAATATAAAAAGGATCACCAAAAGCCCAGAATACTAACCCGTATTACCCCGCTTGAGAATCGACTTTACGACTCAGTTGGACCGTGCACATAAATTCCCTCACAACTTCTTCGTAACCTGGTTCATCCCGAAAGATGCACTCATTCCAGCCTAAGTTGGAAATAAATGCATGAATCTCTGCATTGATGCCTAAAGTCTCCAACAGAAGGGTAGAAGGAATCTCGTTGGGGAGGATGATCTTTAACGAATTTGCCTTGTATCACTCTTTCTCCTCTTTAGTGATTCCCTTCATTAGTGGAGTACAGGAGGTATAGATGGTTGAGCCATAACCTTCCCTTTATCTGCCCTTGAGATCTTTTTAGGAGCCATTGCAAAAGATGAAGAGAATTTAGAGAGTTTAGAAAGGTTTGGAAGGATAAGAGTCTTAGAGTATGATGAAATGATTAGAATCATTGTTTATAGCCATTGAAGGGGTGTACAAAAGGCTAGAAATGGATTAATGAAGAGTTGGAAACAGTTGGCAGTTAAATCACTTAATGGCTTGACAGTTACTCAAATTCCCATCCACGAATTCAGGGATAGTGACCACGATTTTTGAAAAATATGAGTAACAGACAAATTTTTCTCGAGAATATGCACTATAACGGTCAAAATTTTGAATTCTTGACCAAAATTTACGATGGAGCTTAATTCGCATGACCGTAATTTGATGTTTGATAGCCGAGTGACTAGGACTTGTAATTCGCGAATGTGAAGATAAGATAACAATCGTGAATTATAAGTCAACAAGGATAAGAATGAAAAATAAGTTTTAAACAAATAAAAAATGTGATCCACTTGGAATATGTCACACATAAAACACAAGACATACAATTAATCAATCAACACACATAGCAATCATACATAAGATCAAAATTTTCACTTTAGGGAACTTCCATCAAACATTTTCAATTCTCTCTTAATGAAGTTCATTCTTTCTTCATTGAGAGGTTTAGTGAAAATATCTGCAAGTTGATGATTTGTGTCAATAAATTATAACACAACATCACCCTTTTGCACATGATCTCTAAGGAAATGGTGTCTAATATCTATGTGTTTGCTCCTAGAGTGTTTGATGGGATTCTTAGAAAGATTGATAGCACTAGTGTTATCACATTTAATAGGAATATGATCAATCACTTTGCCAAAATCCTTCAATTGTTGTTTCATCCAAAAGACTTAGTTGCAACAACAACACGCAGCAACATACTCGGCTTCTATAGTGGATAAGGCAATTGACACTTGTTTTTTGCTAAACCAAGATACGAGGCATTCTCCTATAAATTGGCAAGTCCCAAAAGTGTTTTTTATATCTAGTAAACTACCCGCATAATCTGCATCTGAATATCCTATGAGACTAAAGGATAAATCCTTAGGATACCATAACTCTATGTGAATTATGCCATGTAAATATTTAAAAATTCTCTTAACAACATTTAAATGAGACTCTCTAGGATAGGATTGGAACCTAGCACACATACATACACTAAACATGATATCTGACCTAGAAGCAGTAAAATACAGTAGAGATCTGATCATACCTCGATAGCCGAATCCATAAAAGTAGGGTTTGAGGTGAGAGTGGATTCCCTATTATGTCATGAACTTTGCTCACCCAATTAAGGCTTGTTTGTGAGACTTGGCTCTGATACTACTTGTTGGCCCTAGGCATTAAGAAGAAGGGTTGAGTTGGTGTTTAAAAAAATTAAAATGAGGATAAAGAAGAGTAGAAAAGAAGAAACAAAGATTTATAGTAGTTCGCGTATAAATTAACCCTACATCCACTCCCCAATTCTTTGCAATTAGGTGTTTCACTCACTCAAAATAGTGTTTCTAAGCTCACACCTAAGTTTTCCACTTTGTGTTTTCAAGGCTCATTACAACTGTTTTATAAGGCTAACACTAAAACCTCTCTCAAGTCTTTTCACAGGCTCACACTAAAACCTTTCTCAAGTTTTTATAGGCCCATACTGAAACCTATTACAATTAGTGTTTATGCTCACACCAAACAATCACTTAAAGAATAGAAAGAATGAGTAGCAAATTTGCAAGAGTTTTGTTATAAGTTAATGAATTCTCTTGCATTTACATCAGTTTGGTGGAGTATTTATAGCTGATACCCACAAAAGAGATATTACACTATGAAGCTCATTAAATCTCCAAATCATGTTAGGCAGATTTTGCATTAATTGCATGACAAGAGAGAGTCGCGGTCGCTACTATGGATTCGCAGTCACCCCATTCCAATTTCCATACGGGAGCTAAAAATTGAGGCGAAAAATCTCATTTGTGTCTAAGGCTAGTCCACGTGTCATCTCCTTATGGGTCCATCAGGAAAATATAGTCGTTGTTTTCAAACTGCCCACAAAAGTCGTGGTCGCAATTATTTTTTATACAGGGCCCGACTCAGGATGCGAATTCTTCTGTTTGAAGGAGAATCTTCATCTTCATGAATCGCGGTTGCTACCCACAATGCCACCCTCACGAATTTTGTTCTTCAACGGATACTTGGGACACTTGGTACGCTGTAGTTGTGGACTTGGTTCCCTCTTCAGTTGCTATGAAATTTGCGGTTGCAACTGAGATGCGACACTGATCGTGAATTCGTCTGTGATATTAACAATCCCATCTTTGGATGAGTGGCATCAACGATGATGCCTGCAAATTCGTCTGGCTTGGTTTCACCTTGTTCTTAAGCTAAGTCGTGATTGCGAATTAGAAGTCTCTAACTGCGAATTTGGATGAACTTTGTCTTCTTAAAGATTATGAACTTCATTTAACTTCCACTTGAAAATCTAACTTAAATCTGTAAAACAACACTTAATTGAAACATTAAGATTGATCAATCTTTTTTGTCAAAATCAAAAGAGATCCAAGACTTAGGATTAACCATCCTAGTCCAACACATTTTTACCATTTTAGTCTTATTATTAATCTGTCCGATTAACACCCCTAAGCATGTTCTAGCGCATTCTCATCAATCATGTCAAAGCATCATCATAACCAATTTCAAAGGGGAAAAAGGGTCATGCCACATTTAAGAGGGAAGGTCATGAATAATTATACATAGTGAGACTCATCATGTTTCCTTCAACCACCTACACAAGGAAAGTACAAGTTAGTTGCTATTAAAGAAACAAAACAATAAAATGAACAAAGTGAATTGGAGTTCAAATAAGGATCTCACCTAATCTCCAAGTCAAAGGAAACCTAAGCAAGATCTAAGTCCAAAGTCAGCACCATCCTATCGTTATATAAATCATATGATACCAATAATAACAACCACAAGTATATGAGCCATGAAACATGAAGTACCATGAACATGGAACACTAATACAATTTGGAGGATATCAAAGGCTTTGGGCAAGAATCTTAGCAAATGGGATCCTAGGGCTGTTGAACGCTCCTCCACATTGCTCCTAAAGAGCTATGAACACCATTAACCATTTTGAAGGTTAGGATGCTAAGCACATGAAACAACTATGATGCCAAAGACGCACAAGATATTAAACATAAATAATAATAACAAAAATCTAAATAGATATTTAAAAATTTGAATAATAAATGATTTGATATGTTCGATCCAAATATTATTTTTAAGAGTAAATTCGAAACCTAACACAATCCTTTTTATATTCAAATTTAATGAATAACTCGAATCTACTCAAAATCCAGATGTCGAATTCGGTCCAACTTAAGGTAAAAATAACTCAATCTGAAAATAATCCAAACCAAAAGCAACCCCGGCCCGTTTGCCACTCTAATGGACATGCATAGCCGTGCAAAATCTTATTTCCTTTTCTTCGATCACTTCCCTTCCTTTCAAACATAATTGGATTCTGTGATTCTCAACGTGCAAGTACAAAACGATGAGCCCTCAACACGAATCAGAAATCGAAACACTAGTGGAAGGAGCGTTAAGGGTCCTTAACACACCAGACCCATTTGACAAGGCGAGGCTAGGGGACTCCATCGCCGTCCAATGGCTTCAAGGCACCATTTCCCAGGCGTACCATTCTTCCGTGGACCTCCCTGTACCTGATCGCCCAGCTAGGTTTCCTAACGTAAGCTCAGTTTCTTCTTAAGTGCATATAGTAACCACGTGTTCAATGGAATGATGTAATTTAAT
This sequence comes from Omphalea diandra, assembly GCA_949677035.1. Taxonomy (NCBI): domain Eukaryota; kingdom Viridiplantae; phylum Streptophyta; class Magnoliopsida; order Malpighiales; family Euphorbiaceae; genus Omphalea; species Omphalea diandra. Next base: position 14,325 of record CATIWR010244425.1, on the reverse strand, counting down.
ATTTGTTGATGCAGGTTAGGTTAGTGGCACCAAGTCTAATGCCGAAGCTTGGTAAAGCTGGTAGCTTGCAGAGTAGGCAGGCCATTGTGCATAGCCTTGTTCATACTGAAAGTTGGGCTATTGACTTGTCTTGGGTACACTTTTTTTGCTATACTTTATTTGATTTTATGCTAATTTTAGGTTAGGTATTGTGCAGGAGTTTTGTTGGGACGGAAAGGATTGTTAATGTAGGTAATAATAATATGGTCGGAAATAGAACTCAAAAAAAAGTTAATTAATTTTATTTTATTTTCAGAATTGTTTAATTATATTAAAAATTAACGTGTAAATCATTTAAAATTTGTACATTCTGTTATTTTAATTTATAAGCTTAAGATTATAAAAAAAAAATGAGAATTTGAAGATTAATAACGTTCATTAATTTTCATTTTGTATTATAGAGCTACTCCGAAACAAGATTAAAAGCATCGTTTCTTAATTCTCTCTAACCTATTCTCATGGAATATCTTAGCAATGCATTTCAATTTCTCATGTTATTGGGTTTGATGCTTCTTAAAGGTGGTCGTTGTTAAATGTGAATTGAAAGTCACCATTTGGCATTATATTTCATTTTTAGATAATTGAGACATTTTGATTTTCATTCACCAAATCTGTATGCTTCAAATCAAATAATGGGTTTTTGTTGTTCTTATTATGACACTGATTTAGCATCGTGTTTTCATGTGCAAATAAGCACACTAACCATTGAATTGTGCTGCTAAATAAAATTTTGGCAGTGTAATTATCTTACTATTATCCTATTCTAATGTCACAGAGTGGATCAATAGCTTTTCTATTCTAATAGAATAAAATTTGACTAGATAATAAGCATAAGATGAGTAAGCTGATATATGAGCTGAATCGAGTCTTCATATTGCAACACCGTTGATTCGAATCAAAATTTTGATATCCATAAACGTTGCTATCTGATGCTACTTTATAGCTTTAAAAATAGTTGCATTTACTTTTTTATTGCCTGTGTTTCTGGGGTTTTTCCGATGCTTTTATTTGATTTGTGACTATTGTTTGTAGGATATAATTGCTCGTTTTGGCAAGCAAGAGGCAATGCCAAGAGAATTCTTTACGGATTTCGTGAGGGTTGCTCAAGATGAGGGCAGACACTTCACTCTTCTTGCAAAACGGCTTGAGGAACAAGGTTCTTCTTATGGAGCATTGCCAGCTCATGATGGCCTATGGGACTCAGCCATTGCTACGTCTAAGGACCTATTGGCACGTTTGGCAATAGAGCATTGTGTCCACGAGGTGTGTTTATGACTTCACTCTCCTCCCACAATCCACAAGTTCTTGTTATTTGAATGTGATATCTATCTTTGTTGTTTGATGAATGAATTGATTCAATGCAGGCCAGGGGACTTGATGTACTGCCAACAACAATCTCTCGGTTCCGCAATGGAGGTGACAATGAAACAGCAGATTTACTGGAGAGCGTGGTGTACCCAGAAGAGGTTACCCATTGTGCTGCCGGAGTAAAGTGGTTTAAATATCTATGCTCGAGGTCTAGACATCCGACTTTCTGCACCAGGTTGAGTTCCCAAGAAAGCGGAGAAGAAGAAACTGAAACAACGATGGAGGAGAATGAAGAAATTATTCACAAGTTCCATGCAGTAGTGAGGACACACTTCAGAGGACCATTAAAGCCACCTTTTAATCAAGAAGCAAGGAGAGCTGCTGGACTTGGGCCTCAATGGTATGAACCACTTGCTGTCAAACAGATCAGCGCAGAACACCAACGGTGACGCAATAAGCTAGCAGATAGTGGTGTGCTACGCTTTCAGAAGCTTTGGTTCATTAAGGTGTTTTGGGTCATTCACTGCATAATTTTGACCATTAGATCTCTATCATTCAATCCTGATCATTGAGTGTTTTTATTAAATAATTGAGGTTAATATTGGTATTTTATAGTATGCATCTTTCAATGCTGGAAGGCATACGACAATGAACATGTCAAAATGCATGATGCAGTTCATAGTTTTGCAGCCTCATTTGCAGCCAAGCATTACCTTGTCTTCAATCACACCGAATTGGAAGAATGACCAGCGAAGGAAACTTTCGAGTAGCGCACTGCGATTTCTTTGCCATATTGCAGACTTCCTAACTTTCTTGAAGTGCTTGAATGTCCGAAAACGGAACCTGCTAATTCTAGATTGCAAACCATAATTCTCGTGATGACAAGACGTGGCATTATATAGGTAGACCAACAATTTGAGAATAAAAATTTATCTTGTCAAATTGCCCCATGCAAAACTAAAACTGAGAATGATGTTGACGAAGGAAGAGACAATAAATGATCGTTGAATGGTTTTGATGCTGTGGGTAAATCACCGCAACCATCCATATCATCGTGATGAGCAAATTTGGAGAATAATCAAAGAACATCAAGACAATGTTGGTAGAGAACCACAAACGCTAAGCGGATTGGCTGTAATTTATTCCCGCTTATGAAATCTGCAACTTCTTACAAATGCAGAGGAATAAATTTTCTATCTTTTTGCGCATTTCTCAATCCGTTACAAAGAAATATAAGAAATTAGTAGATTTGGAGGCAAAAAAAATAATGGGTTTGGAGATAATAGTGAAAAGAAATAGCGGGAGTCGATGACTAGTGATGGGAAAAGGTACTCTAAAGGGGGAGTTTCGAGCTAAAGAAGAAGAATAAGCAGAGAACGAGGGGGATTGCAAACAGAGCATTATTTTGCCTTCGAACAATATTGAAAGAAGACACTATTCCTTCAACATGCAAATCAATCATTGGCTACTGTTTTTTCATTGGTTCTTTTTTAGATTTCTGCAAATCAAAAAGGGATACCACCATTTCAAAATCATTTCTGAAACCGAATATGGAGCCATGGCTAGTACAACGCGTGAAATACAGTGATTTCATTTATCTCTTACATGATCTTGGCCTTTCATCTCCTAAACTAGCATTATATTTTGTGACAATCAATCTGCAATTCACATAGCTCATAACCCCTCTGTCATAAACACAGCAAACATCTTGAAATTGATTGTCGTATTCCTTCCTATCCAAATTGGGTACACAATTTATGCTGCAGCTTGAGAGAACTTTTGCAACTACCATATTTGAAAGAGGAAGCTCTCTGTTTTGTTTAAAACGGCCAATACCAACGATGCCATATTGATGTTAATTAGTCATGGAGTGCAACACCAAATCGGTAAAAGATGCGACACCGTATCAATTAAGTCAAGGATCAAGAATCAAACGCAACAGACTTGATCTTCTTCCTATTCTCTTCTGCTGCAATTGGCGAAAAGTTAGCTACTTGAGACTTGTTTTCCATCCCTGCCATGTCATCACTAACTGCTTTGACTAAAACTTCTATAAAAACCCGTTAACTAATTCAACGAAAATGAGAGAAATTCCAACTCTTTTCTCAATGAATTCAATACATCTTATTGTACATGAACGAACAGGCACTTTATTGATTCAACAGCATATATTTTCCATAATTTCTGACATTATTCTTGCAAAAATTAACTGAAGCATGATCTTCAAAGAAAAAACTGAATCTTGTAACATGGGAAATTTCACATGTCAAAATCTTGCATGAATTGACACCTGAACAATCAATTCTAACTATTGACAGGATCAGCTCACTGAATTGCAAAATTTTGTAAATATGGTATGGCACAACCAATTGTAGTGACCAAAAGTATCCCTCGAACAAATCGGCACCAAGCCAAAGTTCCCTGACTGCTTTAACACACCCTGTGTCATGGACAAGCTTTTGAAACCCCAATTGTTAGTTTGAGGGCCTCATAGAAGTAGTCTCTTGATATCACTGAAGTTGGAACGCAAAGCTGAGAGAAATTCACCTGCAATGAGAATACCTTTAAACTCAATAAAAGGCAGCTCCAATTTTATAACGTCAATTGACTCAATACCCAATGCAACAGAAGCACTGCTTAAGTTGCAATTTAAAACCCTGAGAGAGTCTATTAAAAACAAACTAAAGAATATGCTGAAATCACAACCCTACCATCGAATTTCATTGTCATTAATATCAAGGGGGAAATTTTCATGTTCTCTGAAAAATTAAGGCTAACTGGGAGGCAGCCTTCCTATGGCCCAAACTCATGATGATATCCTCATGCAATGAGATCCCATGTTACCAGCCTAATTCAGCAGGAGGCTAGGCACTACAGAAATGGGATCCCTACATATTCTCCTAAATAAACTGCTGACACTTTTACGAATGCCTCCCTACTTTGGTAAAAGAAAATTTGCAGCATTACAAACCTCCAACTTTGCCATCAAAAACACGATGATCAGCAGATAAAGTCAAGTTCAATTTGTTGACTACTGTAGGCCTTTCAATTCCTGGTAGAAAATAGGTCAATGACATAGCACTCATCAAAAGGATCTAATATATATTTTTATAAGGCAGAACCTACAAGCAGCATATACTCACCGTCACTCCCAAGTAGTGGTTCAACAACTTTATTCCCTCTACCAACAGCTAGAATGCCAGCCTGAAATTTGTGAGTATTTTTTGCCATACATGAGTAGCAAGCCATCAATGACAATCATTACAAAAAGTACAAGAAAAAAAAAAAACATTGTAACGAAAAAATATCATTACATTTTCTTTTTTTGGTATTGTTAGGTTTTTTAAAACTTAAAACCAAGACATAAATGTTTCAGATACTGCTCTAAATATAGTTTTCAACCACCACAATTCAAGAAATATGAGAACGTTTTCATGAGACACAAAACAACTGTTTAAAGAACAAAATCTAGCAGTGTGCTCAAAATTTGGAGCTTCCATTCGTGAAGACAAACACTTGCAGAAAGCATTACTTAATGCCCAAGTCCAACAAGGTTTTGTCTGTTTGAGAAGCCATTGTCCGAATAGCAGATTACTTTCAATGCATGTAAAAATGACCCATGAATTGGGTTTGATAGAAAGAGAACAGTTTATGAATGGAGGTAACAAAGAGCATGAACCTGTGGGGGATTTATAATTGCAGCAAAATGGTCCACTGGAAACATTCCCAGGTTCGAAATGCTGCACCATGATAAATAATTTAGATTTTCTTTTCCTGAAAATGGAAAAAGGGGAGGGTTGGGCAGTTAAGACAGATAACATATATACCTGAAAGTCCCTCCTTGAAATTCATTTGGTGCAAGCTTCCCTGCCCGAGCTTTCTCAGCTAGTTGCTTGACCTGGACGTCCAGTTATTGAGAATAAAATAATGATGAAAGGCGAAATGGATAATTTCAAGCTTGAAAAAGTAAAATATTGGCAATACTTTAAAATAAAAATGAGAGACAGAGAAAATAGAGTTGGAAGGATGAATTTTCCTATCCTATCTGAATCAGGAATGACCAGAAATTCATTTTCTTTCAGAAAGAGGGTGTCAATATTGATTAGCTCAGAATAATAAATTTCCAATTTATTAGCACGGAGGTATGTTTCAACAGCACTATTGTAGAAGCTGATTCCTTGTTCCCCTGATATTAAGAGCCAGCACAATAAAGTTTCAGCTCCAAGGCACTAACTTTTGGAGTAATAGATTCCACGTATATAAGTCAAACAGAAAACATATTATACTTTCCTCAATCTACCTCTGAGGATATTGATGAAATGGACTTCTGGTCTGCATTCCTAACAATAGGAGTCATTAGACCCTGCAAAGTAAAAAAAAATATATATGTCACCAGATGCATTCTAGGCGCATTAAACAACATATTATTATACCTTCTCAGTTGCAACTGCTATTGACATGTCAACACAGTCACACAAAACAACTTCCCCTTTCTCAGTATTCCAGAATGCTGCAATGCATCAATGTAACAGACTCAGTACCAGAAATGCATAGAGATCCAGTAAAATTTTCAGAATATTAACGAGGCCCAGAGTTGGGGAACAAAAATTAATAGCATGATATTGAAGATGCACAATGGATAGCATCAATTAAACAGGACCCAAGAGACAAATTCATACTCAAAAGCTAGGAGTTTTCTATCCAATAGTACTAATAGGCCATCACAAAAAAAAAAAACTCTTTTTTGCTTTTGTATGTTATGATAGCCACATCATATGAGACATCACAATTTAATTAATTACCCAAGTGTCTAATTCTCTATCCAAAATAGAAGTTCAAGTTCTGATATAGATTTTGCGTAGAATGCATTAGAAGTCACCTAACTTTAAGGTCTACTCTAATTTGATCACCTAAAAGAAATATTCATTAATTTTAATATGGTCCTACGTTAAAATTTACAGTCAAATTAGCTTCTCCGATAAGTCACATCACCATGTTGAATCAGCATACATGAGTCCCTCTAATCCTATCTTAGTAAAGCTCTTCCACCTATGTGGGTCTTACCTATCCTCCTCTGCTTCTCTTTCTCCCTCCTCTGCTGCCTCCACGCTTTATTCCCCTCAAGATACATCTCCAAAGCTTATGGCAACCCGACACCAAACTCCAACAACCAAAACCCACATTAGATAGGAGAACCAATGCAAAACCAACAGTAATTACAGCACCAAGCAGGGTTGACCCACATGAGACAACAGGAATTGTGCTTCAGAATTGTCATATTGAGCCTGATTAGATCCTGCTAAAACGACAGTAGAGAGTTACCTTAGAAGACCATGGAAAGAGTATTCAAGAACCATTACAATGAAATCAAGAATTGATGGATTGATTCATCCTGATGGATGGCTACAATGGGAAGCAGATAAAGGACTAAAGACACTGAATTATGCAGAGCATAACAATAAAGGAGCAGGTTCCAGCACTGATGGTAGGGTAAAATGGGCTGGACATCATGTGAAGGAGAGACGTTTGATTATATAATAAACGTGACAAATGTGCTTTTCGCTTTTATGATGGAATAATTAGTGGTTATGAATGTTAGGAATCCAGCATAAAGGCAGAAGCATTTGAAGAAGATTGATGGTCAGCGGCCAAGAATTTGTCGTCTTGGGTTCCAAGTGCTTGACAAAATGCTTGAACCCTGATTTCCCTTAAATGCCACCTACTCATTTGTAGGGATTATTTTTGGAGCTGTGGTAGGTTTGGTATGACGTGCAAAAGCGATTGGGATAGTGATGGAGATTTTTTAAGAATGGTGGTAATAAAGAGTGCAAGTATGTAGTGGTCCAAGAATAAGAGTTGAAAGTGTAGGTTTCAGAAATTGGGGATTCATGATAACAATGGTGGTGTAGGGAGGAGATGGGGAAGGGCAGCTAGGGCAAAAGCAAAAAGTATGCAATTTAGCGGAGGCAGTGATGCAAATATATCCAAGGCAAGCCCAACATCCACTTCAACTTCAAGACCCAATCACAAATGGAAGGTTTAAAGAAATAATTAGGTTATTCATGCAACAAGAAATAACCATTGAACTAAACCAAGAAAAACAGCGGAAGCAAAAAGCTCAACTATATGAAAATGATAGCTTGGACTCTTCAAACGAGGCCTTCAACTTGATCTATTGGAGCCCAACATGCGGAGAAGCCTTTTGGAGGCTCAATTCGGCCAAGTATGGAGATTGTTCTATTTCTTGCTCATTAGGCCCAATACCTCTCTAAAACTAATTAGGAATTTTTGTATTTACTTAAGTAAAAAACTTATTTTATAATTAAAAAAATATCAGATGTATCTTTTAGTTATTTTCTATTTAACTTAGGATTATCATTTTTTTTTCTAAATGGATTAGGCAGATTGCAAAGACTATTTAGAAAGTATTCATAGAGTAAAGATTATAAACAACTTTATAGTTTAGCTAATAAATGAATGAAGAATATTTCTTTTAGCAAAATTGTTTGTGAGAATTAATTCTCTTGAGTTCTTAATAGACTTAGTAAGATTGTTAAATGAATTCTTAATAATTTCACAAACTCGTTTAATTTAAGTCTTAAATTACTTAGTTAATTTAACGTTGATATTAACACCTATTGAATCTTTATAATTCAGGTTGCTAAAAATAAGTTTTCTAAATGTCTAATTGGGATTTAAGAATTTATCTTATTTGATTTTTGAATTGAAGACTTAGAACTTGTGCTATATACGAATAAGGATCCAAAAAATCATCATCATTTGTATCATTTAATATCAGAGCCAAGGTAATTCAAAATCAAAGGTATTTATTTTTTATGTTATTGCATTATTCTTAATTCATTAATTCATCTTCTTCACCTTTCTTCTCCAATTCAATCATATCCCAATTCTTGCATTTAAATTTGTTGTTTCTCATTGTTTTTACTTTCATTAATCTTGTTTAATCATCAAATATTACATTGAAAAAGATCAGATTCAAACTTCATCAAAATCTCATACTTTTGCAAAAATTTCTTAAATTAAGAAATTTTGCAAAATCTTTGATTTCTTGTGTTTCTTTCATCCATATTCGAATTTCTTCATTAATTAGCCATTTTTGTATTCTTAATTGCATATTTGAAGTAATTGATTTAAAAAATTTCTTAAAATTTGAGAGTTGTCAAAATCTCCTTAAATTAAGGAAAACTTTATTCTAACTTGTTTCTTGTAATTTCTTTATCGTTCTTCCTTCCAAATTATTTCTTTCTGTTACTAATTATCTTTTTGGTGTTTTCTAAAGTCTAGGGCCGAACCATAGCTCAAAATTCAAGGGAGAGTAAAATTACCACAATAACCCTATAAGTGCTAAATTCGGTTTCTTTGTATTTTTGACTTGTTCTTTGTGTTTCTTAGGATTTTAAGTTTGATTTTAGTTTCAAAAGTAAATATAAAAAAAAAAAGAGAAAAGACAGAAAGCAAAAATAAAAAAAAGGAAAGAAGTTAAGAATTGCAAAAGTGTTTTTTAAAACCAATTTTGAAATTCCTTTTCCATTCGGCCTAGGTATATTTTTACCATATTCAAAACACCAATTTGTCTTCCAAATTTCCTTCTAAACCCTTAAATTACTATTCGATCGTTAGAAATTTATTTGTGCAATCAATTGTATTCTTTTCAATTCGTTTGTTTTTTAAGTGTTTTAAGAACTAGTTTTTACTTGTTTGTGTTCGATTTAAGGTTCACTTGATATAAAGTAACTTAGTTCTCAAAGAATTTAAAGAAGAAAATATTGAGAGCTAAAAGGCAAAGAGTGGTGAACTCATAAGAGGTAAAAGCCAATTTTAGGTTAAACACGAGTGCGAGTGTCATCAATTGAGTGAAAACATGTAAGACAGTGTTTTAGCGAGGCTTTCTTTTTCTTTACTAACCATTGAGTGATTTCATACAAAAGGTGGAAAGGGACATGCATGCAAGAATGAGGCAATTAATGAATAAAATGGAGAAGATGAAAGCTAGCGAGCAAACCAATGCTTCCAATTCTAGCACAAACCGTATCAATCCAAGACAATCAAGACGCGGGAAATTCATTCATGATGAAAAGGATGGTAATTCCATGGAAAAATTTTCTCAAAGTTCAAGTAGGCAAGATAACAATCTTAGTGGCATCAAGATGAAGATTCCTACATTCCATGAGAAAGTGATCCCGAGTCATACCTATCATGGAAAAAAAAAGTAGATTTGTTTTTTATTGTCACAACTATAGTGACAAAAAGAAAATTAAACTTGTGGCTATTGAATTTGTAAATTATGCTCTTGTTTAGTGGGACCAATTAAAATATACTAGAAAAAATGTGGGGATGAGTGTATTTGTACTTGGAAAGAAATGAAAATTATGAGAAAAAGATTTATACCTAACCATTATTATAGGAATTCGCACAACAAATTGCAAAGACTTATACGAGGTGCTAGAGGTGTGGAAGATTATTACTACGAGCTTGAGGTGACATTGATTAGGGCTGAGATTCAAGAATCCATGGAGCAAAGAATGACAAAATTTCTTGGTGGGATTAACAAAGACATTGCGGATCAAGTGGAGATATACCCTTACAACAACTTGAAGGATTTGTACCATTTAGCCCTCAAGATGGAAAAACAACAAAGGGATAAGCTTTCTAGATCTAATTTCTCTTCTTCTTTTTTACTAACAAGTTTAAAATTTGTGATAAACCTGTCAGTAGACCTAAGGTCGAAATACCCAAGAAAGAAGTAAGGAAGCTCAATTATTTATCCAAGGTCGAACCAACAATATCCAACAAGGCCAGCTCCATAAAGTGTTTCAAGTGTCAAGGGAGAGGACACATGGCCGGTGAATGTCTCAACAAAAAGACAACCGACCCTGAAATGCCTCCATTAGAGGATGCTAGTGATGTAGACAATTTTGATGCTCCCGAAAAGGTGACAAATAAAGAATTTTTTGTGACTAGACGCTTTTTAAATGCCTATGTTAAAAATGATCAAGAGCAAAGGAAAAACATTTTTCATGTTAGGTGTAGGATTAATAGCTACTTATATCTTGTTATAATTGATGGGGGTAGTTACACTAATGCGGCTAGCACTTATCTAGTGGAAAAAATGTGATTGTCAACCTTAAAGCATCCTAGACCTCACCACTTACAATGGTTAAATAAGAATGGAGAAATTAAGATAACCAAGTAAGTATTGCATTTATAATGGACAAATATAAAGATGAGATTTTATGTGATGTTATACCTATGCAAGCCAATCACATGTTTTTGGAGCGTCCATGGCAGTGCGATAGGAGGGTGAAACATGATGGGTTTACTAATGTATATGAGTTTGATTTTGGGGGCAAACACATTGTACTTTCTTCTTTATCTCTTTCTCAAATCTATGAAGATCAAAAAGTCTTAAAGAGAGAGAGCTCGCGTAAACAAGAAAAAGAAAAATTAGCTCGATAAAAAGATAGTAAGAAAACCAAAAAGGTGCACGAAGGAGAGCAAAAAGAGGATGTCCAAAAAAGAGAAGTGAGGCGTTCAAAAGGAGAGGATGTGAAAAAAACCTTTTATGTAAAAGAGAGAAGTGAGAAAAGTCTATCTAGCTCAAACACCCATATTTTTTATGTTGTACAAAGAAGCTTACTTTTTTACTAACGACTTAACCGTTTCTTTGTCTAGTGTTTCTGTTTCTCTTTTACAGGATTATGCTGACTTATTTCTCGAAGAGATGCCTAAAGCATTGCCACCTTTGAGAAAGATAGCACATCAAATCGACTTCATTTCAGGCCCTCAAATTCCAAATGGGCGAGCCTATAGGAGTAATCCCGAGGAGACGAAAGAGCTTCAATGCCAAATTGATAAGCTAATGGAGAAAGATTTGATAAGGAAAAGTATGAGTCCTTGTGATGTCCTGTTTTACTTGTACCAACAAAGAATGGAACTTGGAGGATGTGTATTGATTGTAGGCCTATAAATAAGATAACTATCAAATATAGATATCCTATTCTCAAGCTTGATGATATGCCTAATGAATTGCATGGAGCTAAAATGTTTTCCAAAATTGATCTTAAGAGTGGATATCATCAAATTAGGATGAGGGAAAGAAATGAGTGGAAAACTGCTTTCAAAACAAAGTATGATTTATATAAGTAAATGGTTATGCTTTTGGTTTGACTAATGCACCCAGTACTTTAATGCGATTAATGAACCATGTTTTGTGTACCTTTTTTGGTAAGTTTGTGATTGTGTATTTTGATGACATTCTTGTATATTCTCAATCTTTGAAAGATCATGTTAAGAATGTAAAGTTAGTTTTTGATGTTTCGAGAAAGGAAAAGTTATTTGCTAACCTTAAGAAGTGTTCTTTTTGTACAAATAAAGTTGTGTTCCTAAGTTTTGTGATAAGTGAACAAGGATGGAGGTAGATGAAGACAAGATCAAGGCTACCAAAGATTGGCATACACCAAAGAATGTTGGAGATGTACGTTCTTTTTATGGTTTGACGAGTTTTTATAAGTCATTTGTCAAGAATTTTAGCGCCATAACAACACCACTAATCGAAGTGATTAAGAAGAATGTCCGCTTCCAATAGGGAGATGCACAAAAAAATTCTTTTTCTTTACTCAAATCTAAATTAACTAGTACACTTTTATTATTTTTGCCTAATTTTTGTAACATATTTGAAATTGAATGTGATGATTCAGGTATAAGAATTGGAGTCATGCTTGTGCAAGAAGAAAAGCATATTGCCTATTTTAGTGAGAAACTTGATGGAGCATCCTTGAACTACCTAATCTATGACAAAGAAATGTACACTTTGGTAAAAGCCTTACAAACATGGCAGCACTACCTATTGCGTAAATAATTTATTCGTACCAACCATAGGGTCAACAAAAACTAAACAAAAGACATGCCAAATGGAGTGATTTTATAGAGTTTTTTCCATATGTCATAAGGTACAAACAAGGTAAGGACAACATTATTGTTGATGTTTTATCTCGAAGGTATGTGTTTCTTTCTACTTTAGATGCAAAGCTCTTGGGATTTAAATAGATTAAAGAGCTATATAAACAAGACTATGACTTTAGTCGATTCTATGTTGCTTATGAAAAGGTTGCTCATGAACAGTATGTCAAGCATGATGGGATTTTATTCAAGAATAACAAGTTATGCGTGCCTAATTGTTCATTGTCTGAATTGTTTGTCAGGGAGCACCTAGAGGAGGATTGATGGGACATTTTGGAGTACAAAAGACTTTAGATGTTTTACATAAACATTTCTATTGGCCAAATATCTGATTAGATATTCAAAAGATTTGTGATAAATGTGTTGCATATAAACATGTTAAGTCCAAAACTAAACCACAGATTATACATGCGTTTACCTATTCCTAGCGTACCTTGGGTTGATATTTCAATGATCTTTTTTTTTGGTTTGCCTAGTTCTACAAAAGGTAATGATTCCATTTTTGTTATGGTTGATAGATTTTCTAAAATGAAAAATTTCACTCCATGTCATAAAACCAATGATGTCATTAATGTTGCAGACTTATTTTTTAAAGAAATTGTAAGATTACATGGTATGCCTAAAACTATTGTTAATGATAAGGATACAAGATTTTTGAGTTTTTGAAAAACTTTGTGGGCAAAGTTGAGAACTAAGTTATTGTTTTCTAATACTTGTCACCCCAAATCGATGGACAAACCGAAGTTATGAATCAAACTCTAGGACAATTGTTGCGAATGATGGTTAAAAAGAATTTGAAAACATGGGAAAAATGTTTGACACACATTGAATTTGCTTATAATCATAGTGTGCATTCATCGACTCATTACTGTCATTTTGAAATCGTTTATTGGTTTGTTCCTTTAAGTCCTTTGGATTTACTTCCTTTGCCTATGGACATGAGATTTGATGGAAATGGGAAAAAGAAGAAAGAATTTGTTAAGTCTTTGCATGAGAAGGTTCACATGAACATTGAAAAAAGGAATAAACAAGTTGTCAAACATGCTTATAAAGGGCATATAAAACTTGTGTTTGAACCTAGAGATTGGGTGTGAGCACACTTTAGAAAAGAAAGGTTTCCTAATCTTAGAAAGAGCAAACTTAACCCTAAAAGCGATAGACCTTTTCAAGTTTTGGAAAAGATTAACGATAATACATATAAGATTGACTTGCCTAGTGATTACAATGTCAGTGCTACTTTTAATATTATTGATTTATCTCCTTTTGACTTTGATGAAGGTATTGATTCGAGGACGAATCCTCATGAGGAATGAGGGAATGTTACAAATATCCAAGGCCAGCCCAAAGATCCGTTTCAACTTCACGGCCCAATCACAAGGGGAAGGCTCAAAAGGTTTAAAGAAGTAATTGAGTTATTCATATAACAAGGAATAACCATTGGCCTAACCCAAGAAAAACAAAAGAATCAATAAGCCCAATTGTTTGGAGATGATAATATGAACTCTTCAAAGGAAGACTTTAACTTGATTTATTGAAGCCCAACATATGGAAAGGCCTATGACCCAAGTATGAGGAAACTTCCTCATTAGCTGAATTCCTCTCTTAAACTAATTAGAAACTTTGTATTTACTTATATAAGAAACTTTTTTTATAATTAGGAAGATATCTAATGTATCTTTTAGTTATTTTCTTTTTAGCTTAGGAGTATCTTTTTTCCTAAATAGATTAGGCAGATTTCAAAAACTATTTAGGAAGTAATTCTTAGGGTTTCTAAAAACTTTGTAAAGGCTATAAATAACCCTTCTTATTCAGCCAAATCAATGAATTTTGAAGAATATTTATTTTTAGCAAAATTGTTTGTGAGAGTTAATTCTCTTCTTGAGTTCTTTATAGGACTTAGTGAGATTGTTAAGTGAGTTCTTAATAATTTCACAAACTCGTTTAATCTAGGTCTTAAATTACTTAGTTAATTTAAGGTTGAGATTAACACCTCTTGAA
>CATIWR010244403.1:0-16838 GCA_949677035.1 Omphalea diandra | reverse complement strand
GAAATTTTTTAGTAATTTGTTCTCATTAAGAGGAACATAATAAATCATAAAAATCAACAAATTATACAACAGAATCAGTATTGAGAGATATTTGGTCAATTATTATTCTCTTCTTGTCATTATAATAGAATGTGTTTGAGTATGTAGTTAAGTTATAAGTGTTCACAAGACATAAAATTTCATGGCTTAAACAATGTTTATAGGAAACATATGAAGCTTCTCAAAAAGCAAATTGTTAATTATTTATTAATGTGTTTGCTTATTCAAAGTTTGATATATATATATATATATATATATATATTCAACATTCTATTATTTTATTTTTTTTAGAGAACTTGAAATTACGAACAATAAATTTATTATCATCTTTTATTTTTCTAATTCTCAAGAATTTTTTAAAACTTAATTGAAATAACATGACCAATAGGAGTTGGTCTCTAGACTGATACAATAAAATTATGGGGGGTCGTCATATTCTTAAACCAAACCAACTTGTCAATTTTATAAGGTTGTGATTAGAATAGAAACAAGAGAAAAGAATTGATGAGAGAGATAAGAAACAACCAATGTTAGTTAACCTGAGTGATAAGAAGTTTGATTCTCTTAATAAGGTCTCAAATTCGAGTCTTGATTTTGTAATAGGGTTTGAATTCTAACAACCTATTCAAAGCTATACACATTACTAATCAACAAAAATAAAATCAATCTTATTGTCAACATGAACACTAGAGAGCCACAACAAAGTATATGGTGCACCTACTCCCTCCAGAGATTGCAGTCAACATATCCAAAACAACAAAAGAACAACATTTAGGTTAGCTCACTACAACCTTGTGAACAAGAGAAAAAGAAGTTTAATGGTGAAAGGAATAAAGTGCAACTAAGAGAAGTTGAAGATGACTTCAAAGTATCACAACAAGTTGGAGCATGATGATTATAGCAGTTGGTTAATTAGTTATTTAAGATAAGATTAGTTACAAGTTAGTTGTAATTGTTGGATGACCTGACATAGTTAGTTGTATAGCTAAAGTTGTATATAAAAAACTATTGCTTGTAATCGTTTTTCGTTAAGAAAGTGTTTGGGATAGCTGATGGATGCAGCTGATAGAGGTTTGACATTGATCAGCTAAATTTTATTCGTTTGGTAATCACAAAAAAACATAGCTGATAACGGAAATAGGAAACAAACCTTAGTGAAATAGAACTGCTTCAATTTAGAGCTGTTTCATAACAACTGCAGGAGTTATTAACCAAAAGACTATATTCATCTTGTACCGCATCAATATACAAAAGGACAAAATATTTAGACTTCGACTTCAAGTACTATTATGTTTCCAAATATATTATATTATATTAGTTATGGAGTTTAATATCATATTCATCTATATAATATTAATTTATTTTGTATCATATATAAAAAGTTTTCCACCAAAAAATTTATATACAAAATATTTTAACTGATATAAATTATTGATATGTATACAAATAGTAAATAATAAAGTCAATATTAAATCTTTTTTTACTAGTTTAAAATAGATCATTTTAAGTTATAGGTCAGATTATTTCAAATCTAATTAGTTCATTGGATCAAAATAAATGAAAAAATTTGAGTTGTTTCAAATTATTTTTGGATTTCGAATTAGATTGAGTCAAATTACTTTTAATTTTATTTTTAAATAAATTATTATTTTAATTTTAAAAGCATTTTAATTATGTTAATTAATTTAAATTGGATCAACTTATAGATTAGGTTAAAATTAGGTCAATTCAAATTTATTTACGAGTCGAGTTATGCTATTTCTGATCTTCTTTAATTTCGTATCAAGATCAGGTAAGATTATTTTTAGACAAATTATGATCGGATTAGAAATTATATATTATATACATTTCTATTTTACTAAAAAAATTATTAAAATATTAAAAATATATATCCTTAATCGTCATTTAACTTATAAACAACTTCATGTAATAAAATTTTACCAAATAATTTATATCTATCAGCTAACAGCTATCATTAACAGCTAAACCAGACAGACCTAAGTTTCATTAATAAAGTTTTCATTGATTTCAGTTCATTTGTTGTTTTCTAAGAAGCCTCCTATCCAAAACAAGCAAGACAGAGAGATACCGGCTGTCCCCGTTTATTATTTTTTTAAAATTGTCTGAGCCTTTTCCAGGTGGTCCAGGAGAGGGATGCATTGGCCTCCAATCAATTTTCGTCATATTTTAGTGTCAACTGAGATAGGCTAGTGAGGATCCAGTTCATTAATTACAATCTGCAAGAAACTTCTTAGTCGGTGTAGTGTGTAAATATGTTAATCTACAAGTCATACATTCCAACGTCAGCTCTTAAAACTCAGTTACATAGAATATAATTATAGCACATCACAACTGGTGCGGGTTCTTCATCTTTCTCAACTCTCAAGCAAGAAAAATGGACCAAAAAATATTTTTTTTGTCACTCCTTTTCATTGGATCAGGATTTGCTGCAGGTGTAGGCAATACTTTCCAATCTCTAGTAATTGTCTTTTTATTTTGTTGTTGGGATTTCGTGTTTAACATAGTTACATCATTTCATTTACAGATCTTCTACAGAACTCAGATTTTGAAGCTCCACCATCGAACTTGCCCAAAAATTCAAGCAACCTATTTCAGCTATTGACCCAAAACAACACAATTCCAGGATGGTCATTTGAAGGGCAAGTCCTATATGTCACAGCTACTAATGCTACTGCACTGCCAGATAATAGTGGACATGCTATACAACTAGGACAAGATGGAACGATCAATCAAACTTTCAATCCCACTGCTGATTACATACATTACCTACTCACCTTCACGCTTGCCCCAGGCCTTCAAAATTGTTCAAACAATGCCAACATTAGTGTCTCAGCATCAGATAGCCTTTCGGTCTTCTCTTTGAAGCAGCATTATGGGAAGGAAAAATGGGAAAGCTATGGTCTTTACTTGGGTAGTTGGGAACGAGAAGAGTTTATTAACCTTGTTATTCAAAGCCAAGCAACAGAATCTGATGATAATTCCACATGTTGGCCACTGATTGACAAACTTCTTCTTAAAACCATTGAAACCCTTGTTCCAGGCAATGGTAAGCTTATTTATCCTGCTGTACATCTTTGGCTGCACCTTTTTTTTTTTTTTGTGGGTACATAGGAATATGTCAACGATTAATGCCTCCTAATCCTTCTGCACAATGAGGTAGACACTCGAGCATTAGACTACTAGTCTAATGGTGGGATATGCATCCCCTTAATTGCTATATTATTAGCTAAAAACAATCAATCTTCAGATTCATTCAAAATTTTTGAGGAACTCATTTTGTATGACACTCATAAAAGAAAATTTGATTGTGTAACAAATTGCTAAGTTCCTCTTGCTAAAGTTACTCCCTTGCATTGTGGACTCACAGATAACTTGTTGCTCAATGGAGGATTTGAATTTGGCCCAGAATTTCTGAGCAGCTCTACTGAGGGCATTCTACTTGACCCAGTACCTATTCCTGTTCTGTCTCCTTTAAGACAATGGTCTATTATAGGAACAGTCAAATACATAGATTCCAAAAGCTACTTCGTTCCTGAAGGCAATGCTGCGGTTGAGATTGTCTCAGGAGTTTCAGGTGGCATACAAGCAGCAACTACCCTCACAGAGGGTTCAACATATAATTTGGGGTTCACTCTTGGAGATGCTAATGATTCATGTGAGGGGAATTTTGTAGTTGGGGCTCAGGCCGGATCTACAGCTCAGAATTTTACACTGCAGAGTAATGGGACTGGTTCTGCCCAGAAGCTCTCCTTGGCATTCAAAGCAGATTCATCCACAACCCTTATCAGTTTTGTCAGCTATACCACCACCCAGACAAAGGATGGTTTGTTCTGTGGCCCTGTGGTCGACAATGTTGTTTTGCGTGCTTCTCGTGGCATGAAATCAGAAATGAAGTGGGAAATTTTGACTTGTCTGCTTTTCATATTGACCATTCTATGATTAATTACTGTGATTCATGCAGTTTTGCAATTTCAAGTCAGCAGACTAGTAGCATAATTTTTATCATCCTTCGATGTTTGGATTGAGTATATGTTGAATGAGCTAGATACTTTTTCATTGAAAAGTTATTGCAAATTTGCAATTGTTGAGCAGAAATTATAATGAATAGTGCTATTTTCTTGAAGAAATGGTTCTTGAATGTCCCCGGAAATGCTTCTTACAGAAAGTTTCCAACACATTCCAAGAAAAAACTAGATGATACAGACACCATGAATGATAAATAAGACATTGATTTGGCATAGTACTAACAACTGATATTTTGCTTTCTCTAGTTACTTCAATATTTATTTTATGCATTCTGATAGAGTGCTGAAAAAACTTCGACCTCATTCAACAAGAAAATTAAAAATTATGAATAAACTTTCTAAACTTTCATTTTTATATGCGACATCTGACTCTGTTGCTATCAACTTGTAGCACCAAGATGAATAAGTGGTTCTGGTATATCCAAATACTTGATGAATCCTCTTCCCTCTCCTGCTTACTGCTGTCCTGCAATCATTCTTTATAACATGAAGCACAAAGAGAATAGCTCAAGCACAACAAATAGGAAACCTGCACTAGCATCAACAAGAAAGTAGCATGAATGGCAGAGGATAACACAGATGGGTTAATTACGTTAACAAATGTCAAAAAATTTTATAACTTCTCACCATATTTTCTGGTCAGATCCATTTTCTTGTGCTATGCACTCAGTGCACTTAAAAGTCATGCATTAGATAAATACCTTCATGAGTTAAATGAACAGGTCTAGGACTTCCTATCTTATGTGGACAAGGCTAAACCCAAAAAGTACACATAACCTGCTCAATTTATCTAGATTTTGACCCCCTTTAGGGCAAGGATAAACATTCTCTGCACCATTATCTGTGAAACACATTTTAGAAGAGTTCTGCATTCTTGACTTCTGGACCATTCATCAATTCACGAGCATAAAGAACAGGAAGACGGTGTGAAAGTTGCCTTGTTTGAGAATTTCTGAAATTGCTAGGAACTTGTACATCTAGTTTCTTGTATTTGTATAGGATGTTCCTCCCCATTGGACTTGAAGAAGCTTTGCCATAAGATCGAGCTTGTTCCAAGAATACATCCACATTTAATCGATCCCGGATTGATGGGCTTCCTCCAGCAAATTTCATCGATACACAGTTGACCACCTTTTGTAGGAGCATTAGAATAATCAGACCAATGAAAAATAACATTAAACATTAATTTAAAAAAAATATATTTCTTGCATGGTCTTGAGTGACAAGAAACATGAGCATTGTAATTCATGCGCGAATCAGTATCTCATTGACAGCATTAGTGATATCTATAAACTATAGCAGTAATGCTTATTCTGACCCTGTAGTCCTCTGATGATGACAATGATAATTTTCATGCTCTTTATAGTCAAATAAGCAATTCAAAGTATATGGTAGCTTGCATGAGCAAGTATGTTTTAGGGTACCCCTTTTTGGTAGAGATTTGGATGGTCTCAAAGGAAATTGTTTTCCCTTTTTAATGGATGGCAATTTCCACGTTGACCTAGGAGACAAAGTGTATGAATCATATGGATCTCATGAATCAGGTGTACATGTTCTGTCTTGATGATCAGAGCACTACACGAAGCTATACTAGTGTTTAACTTTATTCCATTTAACAATTGGTTCTCACTGCCTCTATTGTTGCTTTGTTGCTTCAGAAAGCATAGTTCTATTTCTTGATGAAATAACAACAAACCTCTCCCAGAAATCTGTTCTTAGTCAGGGTAAGGCTGGCTGTTTGTTAGGCTAACCAAATAGACCGTTCTTGTTGTAGTAATTTTTTTTCTTCTTCTTTATTTTTGATAGAAGAACGAGCAAGCAAGTTTACAGCAAGCATAATGCATCTAAGGAAATGATCTTTGAATTACAGTGAAACGCTTCCTACAAAAGGTTTCAAACACAATCCAATAAACGCTGTTCTGGTATATTACTAGAAGAGAACAACTGTCGTTTTGCTTGCTTGCTCCAGTTACTTTTAACATAATTTTATACACTGATAAAGAGTGCTGAACAAGGTTAAGAAACTTCTATCCCATTCCACAAGAAAATAAATTATGAAGAACTTTTCCTAACTTTCATTTATGCATATACAAGGTTGATACAAGGCATCTGATTTTGTTGCTGTCAAGTTATAGCCCCCAGATGAATCAAGGTGTTTTGGTAGATTCAAAGAGTCTATGTATCGTCCTCTCCCCTCCTGTTTCCTACTGTCTTGCAGTCATTCTTTGTCACAAGAACCATAAAGAGAATAGCTCAGCCATAATAAAGAGGAAACCTGAACAAGAATACAAAAGAAATTTGATCAACATTAAAGTAGCATATAAGGCTAGCCACAGCTTATAAGGCAGCTTAAGTATATTGACAAAATTTATGTTTCAGTTTCTCACCACTTTTCCTAGTTACATCCATCAACTTGTGGCATGCACTCTAAGCATATTATGATAATGTATGCTAAATAAATGCCTTTATGAGCAATACATGCAGTTGTTTAAGAGTTTTGGGAGATTAAAAGAAAAATTTAATCTGAAAAGTAGACATCTAAGGTCAAGGAAACTTATTATCTAGATTTTAACCATCTCCAGAGCTATGCTAGACATTCTGTACAGTGTTCATCTGTAAAGCACCTTTCCTCGGCTTCTCAACCATTCATCAATTTCACGAGCACAAAGAACAGGCAGAGGGTGTGAACGTTGCCTTAATTGAGCATTTCTGCAGACTACTAGTTAATTAGATAATCACCAGGAAACTGATAAATCTAGTTTCTTGTATTCTGTTCAGGATTTTCCTCACCTTATATACCATCCTATTGGAGTTGAAGAAGAATTGTCACAAGAGTGAGCTTGTTCCAAGAATGCATCCACATTTAATTGATCGGCAATTGATGGGCTAATGAATATAGAATTCCCTATTTAGTAACTTCTGAAACCTTGGGGTCTTGCACAACAAGAAGGGGTGCACGATCACAAGTCAGCTCTGCTGCTCGGAGCCAATGAAATAATTGTTCTTCCAAACTCTGAGCAATTAACCTACCAAGTCCTGTGAACAAGATAAGGGGTTAAAAAGCCAATAAATCATATAAACAAGCAAATATGCAATAGGAAATTTTTAATATAACTACAAATGTGCAGCCCATGCAGTATTATACCCACATTTGATATTTGGAGGCAAAGTTGCTGCTTTCAGACTCAGGAAAGCTACAATTGAAACACAGATATAGTGCATGAACCACTGCTGCCATTGCAAGGGTTCAAGACTAACAGCTTTAAATATCGTCCAGATATTTTAATTCAGTAGGAAGTATTTCCAAATGTTTTAGTCAAATCCAATTTATTTATCACGTGACAAAGGTTGCTGAAATCTTTTACAAAGACCAAGACAGACACTATCTTATGACTACAAATTCATCTTATTGCCTTCAAATTATAATAACAAGCCACTGCTCAAAAAGACTACGAATAGAAGAAAATTTATTTGTTAAAAGTTGTGAGTTTAGGGTCCACATGGTTTCTTCTCAATATATATGACATGATCTGATCAAACAAAGATGTAGACAAAAATGTGGGCAAGTTAGCTCAATTCAAACCAAGAAAACCTATATAAATACCAGGTACAGTATAGACTTCCAGGGTAAGAATATTGGCAAATGTGAGCCATATGCCATGATTGCATTTTAGATGTTCCTTCTCATGAGCCAAAACAGCCTATAGCTTTCATCATTCAGATGATAGCACATTTATAAAAATAAAAATATATAAATTGATTGAACTAAATGTAAAGTATAGACCTAATTAAGTGTAAATACAGATAAACGGGTTGTTAGGAGAAACAGTCTAAATTCTTCAATGAACAAGAATAGCGGCTCAGAATTTATCAAGTTGCATTAAATGGCTATGTGCAGAAGGGAGGAAAAGGGATAAAAAATAAGATTAATTTATAATTGCAAACATCTTTGTTATTAAGAAGAAATTGCAGACCTGCAACACCTTTCGTGTCAAAAGCTCCACTAGACTGGTATGTACGACAACAAAGGGCTTCTTCCCACTTATTGCTAAGTATAAGCATTCGGTACAGGACTTTGGCATACATATAGACCAGGAGGCTCAAGGTTCAGTATTTCTGCAGCCTCAGTCATCAACAGATGAAGTTCATGAAGCTGGTAGAAGTACAGATACCGTTATAGGATCTACAAATTGTTAAACTTAGGGCTCGCATTTATAATAAAAGAGGCAGAAAAGCATGATAAGTGAATATATCAAAACATAATAAAAATTTAACGACAAAAGATTGAGAAGTAGGTTCAAATTTTGTAAGCAAATGATGCATCAGAACACATCAAGTTTGCAAGACATTTCCTTTGCAGACTATGCCGTCTGCCTCATACACCTTTCACATAAGTAGACATGCACCGTACAGAATTCCACTTGGTGTCATTCTACTTGAAATCCGTACATACCATGATGTAATACCAAACATGACATCCCTAACATGTTTATTGAAAATGCATCACAGTGACCTTCCTATTTCATTAACGACTTGTAAACTGCTTTGAAACGTCCTTCAGATTCATCGCACAAAATATGCCCGCGATAATATAAATGATTACTTTAACATAAACCCAAAATCAGATGAGGAATCTAGCACGAGTTCTGAGTTTTAGAAACAAGAATAGAAGTCCCGATATTCTCAAGAAGCATGATTTGCTCTGTCATAGATCCTGCAATATAAAACCCCTTCAATAGTAAAAATTGAGAACGCCAATTGCAGTAATTATGATGAAGCATATGAAGCTTGGAAATACCTAAAACAGCCTTCCCTATCTTGTTTAATCCCGGAATCGCCAGCAATAGCAGAGTGTTCTGTCCAAAAAATAAAAATAAAAAAAAGAGTCTCTAATCAAATTGAGTAATTCAAAAACCCAGGTCAAAGATTAAGAATGGGAAAGATGAGACCTGTTTGTCAAGAGGATGCCTAAAATCATCAGCATCAAGATCGCGAAACACCACAGATGCTGCTCTGCAAATACAAACACTCACTCCTCCTTTCTTCTTCTCCTCCTGCAAAGAACTAATAAATCCAACAGAAGAACTAAAATTATGTGAGACTCCATAGCTGAAACCGAGGGAAGAAAGTTTTCTTGGAGGCAAGCAATAGAGCGACGAGAGTGGCACAGAAGCCATTTGAAGCGCAGCTCTGATTCGCTTGAAGATGATGAAGAAGAAGAAGAACAGTATTAGCAATAATAACTAAAATGGAATTGGTGCAAGGAAAAGATATTTTTGTATTCTACTGAGAGCGTATCGTTTGCAATTTTGCGTCCACAGTCGTACTTACGGTAACCGATTGGCGCCATTTCGTTTTTCCTTGATTATATTGCTACCGCCAAATCCTAGTTTAAACCGCTCAACGCTGTCGTTCCATCACTAATGGCCGTTCAAGGAGAGGTACGTCGTTTAATACTAATGATGGGTCGTTTAGTCCAAGACAAATGCAACGACATCGTAGTTTGCAAAAGAAAAGTGCGGTTATAAAAGGGTGTCAGAATTGGTTTGGTAGAGAGGGATTGCTTGTTGGATCAGACGATTTAGGCAGTCAGTGGGCATAAGAATGTTAGTAGAAGTATAAGCTATGAACTTCTTTCTTTAATTATTTCCTTAATCTAATCAAAGCTGTCATTTACCCCTTTTTTTTTTTTTTAAAATGAATGACTTAAAGGAGAAATTCGGTGAATCGACCGCCAACACCGGATGCAGCGGAGGATCCATCAGGGAAACAGCCTACGCTGCAAGAAATTATCAACGTTAAGGTTCGGCTTTCCTTATAATCTCACTTGTGGATTTTTCAAGTGATTGACTTTCTTATTATGATTTTGGATATGGGGGTGTTCGTTCAGCTGATAGAGAGCGGAGAAAAGGAGCGATTGATGGAACTGTTGAGGGAAAGACTTATAGAGTGTGGATGGAAAGACGACATGAAAGCTCTTTGCAGGTCTTTCTTTCCTTTTTTTTTTTTTTTTTCTGTTGCTGAGGATAATCTTTTCTTCATTTATTTTTTATTTTTTTTGATCCTGATGATCAATTCCAATTGGGTTAGTAGGTAATATAAAAATTCAAGAATTGTCTTCAGTAGCAGAGAAATTGTGCAGATTGAGGTAGATTGACAATAGTAGCCATGCTATTAGTGTTAACATTCTGAAAAGTTTGGAATTTCAGCCGTATTAGTTGTTTTCTTCTTTCGGTTTTTCAATATAAAGGAGGCAGTTAAGGAAAAAGAATAACATAGGTTTTAAATTAGTTCTGCTCTTTGATATTTAAATCGGACGATTCGTGTTGTACATCATAGCTTGAGCCTCCTTTCAGTTGTATTCTCCATTATGGCTTTGTTTTCTCCTTGTTCATTTGTCCATTTGATTGATTGATAAGGCTGATGTTAAGTAGTTGAGTATGCTTACATTCAAAGCCAAGTCATGTTTATTTGGTCAAAATGGAATGTTGGGAATATAGTTTAAACCGTTAAAATAATTTTTAGTGGTGAAGTTTGAGGATACATGAGCAAAGAGCTAACACCTTGATGGTTTGATAATGCTTGGTCGTGAAAAATGTTGAATTGTAATGTGGAGTCGTGTTGTAAGTGAAGATAGAGTTCCATGATGTGCATATGCTGGAGGTTTCTTTAGCTTCCTTTACATTTGTAAGGTTTGTTTTGTTTAGATTATTTCCTGATGACAGTTTGGAATGGGAAGAAGAGGAGGTTGTATGAACTCTGTTGTTTCACGTGAGAGCGAGACTTCATATTCTGCATTGGCAATCCTTGCGATTTGCTTTAGATAATGATGCAACCAATTTGCATTTGATGAAGTGAAGCCAACTTAGCAAAGATTTTTTGCTTCATTCGTTCTTACATTCATTTTGAAGGAGTTTATAAAAGATCGATTATAAATTTAGATATGTTCTGTAGTTACAGGGTGTGATATTAGAATTTTGACCTCTTTGGACCTTTTGAGTAATTTTTCTGGGCATGCTTTTATATGGTTAGTAGATTTTTGAACTTGCTTGGTTTTCTTAATGCATACACAAACTGTCTCTAGAGCTTTCATAAAGAAGAAAGGAAGGAACAATGTGACTGTGGATGACCTTGTACATGTAATTACTCCCAAGGGCAGAGGTAAGATTTCTTTGTTTTCTTTTAGTTTTAATTCTGATTGTTTAGACAGTGCAACTTTATTTGTCATATTGCTAGTTACAAGACGTTCATGTGTAACTGTAGGATTGAAATTTGAACATTTTTTCAATATAAATTTGTTTAGTCAAAAATTATCTGAGCTTGATTTTGATTTATGTTTGATCATCTTCATGTTGTTCTGTTGCCTGGCCTTTATGTGTTTATGATTTCACATTCTTCTTCAAGTCAATCTGGAAAGTACATTTCAATTTATATCGTACTGTATTTCCTTTTGCTTTTCTTATTACATTTTCCAATGGGGTTTGAAAATTGCAAACCTTTGCCCATGTAGCCTCCATCCCTGATTCCATTAAGGCTGAGCTATTGCAAAAAATTCGTGCTTTTCTTGTTCAAGCTGCTGTTTGATTCACCAGTCGTGTCATGGAGTAGTAGGAAACTCAGAACCATTAGAATGGAAGCATTGTTTAGCATTACTTCCACAAGTGTGTCTTGAGAAGTTGAGGTTAGTACTTACTACATGTTGCAGAACCAAGGGAAGAAAATTCATGTTGCTGAAGCAGGAAACATAGGTTATTCCTTTGTATGCATATGAAGTATTCTCAATGGTATTGCTTCCATTTATCAACTGCTTTGTTCTGGTTCTATCCTCATCTGGCCAAATACCATTAATATAAAAGAGCTTGTTCATTCTCAAATATATTCTAGTTTGTTTGATATGAATGAAATTCCATCAAGTTTTGTATTTGCATTAGTCTCTCATCACCTTTAACCAAAAACAAAATACGAGTCTTTCCCCATTTTCTATTTGGGAGGCGATGCAGCCATAACAAGAAATGTCAAGTCTTAGAGTACCCTGTACTTTTTTTTAGTTCTATTGGACTACTAGTTCAATGGTGGATAGCATGTCTGATAGTAGGGCTGAGAATTTGGTCGGTTCGGTTCAAACCGAACCGAAATTATGAAAACTGAATAGAGTGAATTTAGTTTATATTCAAACCGAACCGAACCAAAATTTAAGATAAACCGAACCGAAAAAATCGGTTTGGTTTGGTTCGGTTTTCAGTTTTAGGCTCAATGGGCTTTTTTATCTTATATAAAATAATTTATTTTTAGTTTTTTAAACTCAAATTAAAAGAAAAATTAAAAAATCCCACAAATTAGGCTTATTCGGTCTATTCGGTTTTCTCAATTTTAAACCGAACCGAAATTAAAAACCGAATTTTCCTATTTTTCTAAACCGAATCGAACCGAATTTACTTTAAAACCGAACCGAATAGATCGAATTCACTTGGTTCGGTTCGATTGTTTGGTTTCGGTTCGGTTTTGCTCACCCCTATCTAATAGTGCAAGAGGCTGGGAAAATTTGAATTTTGGGAGCTTCATTACTTTATGAAGTTTTTTGATGTACTAAAAAATAGCGTTTTATTTTCTCTCTATAGAAAATACCTTTAGTTTCCCCTTTTTCTTCTGTTTCCATCATAAAAGATTTGGAAGTAAAAGGTCCTTTGGATAAACGCGAATATAATATACAGTTAGAATGAAATTCTCACCTTGAGAAATTTCTGTTGAATATTCATTTATTTACTAAGAATTTACTAAAATTAGTAATAGTGCTTTTTTATTGTTCTTTCAATTTTATTAATTTTTTAAGGGACTGTTTTTCCTGAATGGGCTTTAGAAATAAATGGGCTGCTTCAACTGCCAATCATGATATACAATAATTTGCTGTATTTGTTTTATATTTAATATAGAAAATTTTATTTAACTCTCAATTCTCTCTTTATACTCATTATGAAATTTGATAAATTAAATTATTTATATATTTTACATAAATTACCTTTTTATCGTTATTACTTATGTACAACCTTTTATATCTAAATTCACTTTTTCTTTTTTGCAAGCTTTTATTTGCATCCCTAAATTTTTCTTTCTTTTAATTATCACCTTTTAGAATCTTATTTTGCATTCACCGTTGAGTAGGATCACAAAAAATAAAGTTCATCATAGTGAGGAATTTATTGTTGTTCCTCAACAACCTTCTAAATATGGTTATTCTATAACTTATATGGTTAAATTTTCAACTTTGAAATTTATCTTGAACTAATGAGAATTGAGTATTCTTCGGTTATGTTGATCTTATATATATATTTGTTTCATTAAATTTCAATTTACTTTAAATTTTAAATGGTTGAAGAGTGATTTTAACTTTACTCAAAGTTAACAATTAAAGCTATATAATATTAAGTATTTATCTTGGATTGATGGTTTGTTTTGATATAAAGTTGTTAGGGTTTATGATAAAAGTGAAAGATGAGATTTTTAAAGTGAAAAAGAGGTTGTATAATTGAAAAGAAGTAAAAAAAAAATTTTATGATTAAGCAAAAATGATTGTAAAAATTGAAGGGTTAGAAAAGGAAAAGGGGAGTTGTGAAAATAAAATTTCAAAATAAAAAGTTGTAAAAAAAAAGAGTATAAAGGAAAAAATAACTGTTGTAAATATAATTTCTCTTTAATAATTTATAATAATCACAATAAATACATTCTAAAATAGGTTCATCGTTTTCGTTTTGCTTCTTTATATGGACCATCACATGTTATCTATGCCTAAAACAATTGCTGCTGAACTATTTTCTCGTTTTTATTGGTTCCATCCATGTTGCGCTACGCTATTAGAAGTAGATACTGTAATTCAAATTTTATTCATATAACCTGGTCAAATTTGGTTAACATCAAACCTATTTTTTGGATAACAATATTACAGTTTCATACTAGTTATTGTAGGATATTGGAGTAAACTAAAGTTTTAAACTTTGTTATACAAACATTTTGTACAAACATTAAGCTCCGATCAAACTTGTCGTTCTAGCATCTGTAATAGCAAATTTCACAGAGTTTTAATTGAAACTATTATGTTACCCTTCTTTATACATGTGCGGCAACTTACACTGGCATCACAAGCAACAGAAAAGATGAAAGCGCAGAAACAAAGGAAATTGAAGAATCATTTAACTCTAATTGTGGATTGAAATGTGTTGCTGTCTTGATTACCACTTGATCTGAAGCTCAGTACTATCTGATGATAACTTATTCTACATCTTGATCTTTTTACTCCTAGATTTATTCTCCACTATCAACAAAACTGACAACCCAAAAAAAAAAAATACTTGATTTAAAAGCAGTAGTGTATAGAAGTGAGATTTAATAGAAGTGAGATTTAATAGAGCAGAATATGAATTAGTCATTGTCAATAGCAGTGATAGTCGTAATAGTGATTTTCAAGATTTGTTACACGAAAGAGAAATGAAAAACAAAATAAAACTTTTATTTTTATTGATTTTATCAATTATTTTAATTAAAAATTATGCTAATTGTATAACATTCTCATAGTTTTAGCCAAAATTAAATCAAATTGAGCTAAAAGACATTAATTTTGTCTTTGAATGATTAAAATAATTAATTTTTTCTTAATTAAATTTTAAGAATATATATATATATATATATGTTAGTGGGAATAAATTTTGAAAAAACTGTCAAAATCTTTTCCCATAGATTCTTATTAAGATTGAATATGATGTCTAGAGAAATCAAATTGAATCAAAAAATTGAATTAGTATTGATTTTGAACTAAAAAAAATTAATTTTTTTTGAAAACAGAACTGCATATAGTGTATGCAAGACAAAAACGATCTTTCATATAATACATAATTTAGTTATATGTAATATACAATTTAATTATATATGATATCACGAACTGCTAACATATAATATATAAATATATTATTAATATACTATGTCAATTTAATATATTGTGTCAATTTGATTTTTATAATATAAAATTGATAATTTGAAATTTTTAAGAGAGCAATTTGAAATTATTTAAATATGAAAAAAAAAATTTATTTAAAACCAAAATCAAATAAAATCAAATCAATTTGTCTCTACTAATTCTAATGTTTTAATTATTAATGACGAAAAATTCAGTCCAAGACCGACGACCGGTGTTTGTACGGTACTACAAGCTGCAAAAACCCTCTCATTTAGCACGTCTATTTGATAGTTATCGAACAAATCTTGGCTTTTAAATATATATTACTAGCAGATCATTATCTCATTGCTTAGCCTGCCATTTATTTTTTTAGAAAAATATGCTTTAATTTTTTATTTATCAAAATAATATCAATATATTGCTAAGTCAAGCCGTAGTTAATGTGGATTGCAATATTATGTGTTTTTATTAAAATTTTAAGTTTTTGTTTTTAGAAATTCAGCATAAGAAAATTGTATCTTCTTCTTCTATTGAATGTTAGTCAATATTATATGATAAAATATAAAATACAATCATTTCCATAAGAACGATTTTCAATGGTTAATAGTCAATGATTGAATGCAGTCAATCGTTTTTGTTTTTGAAAATTTTTTGAAATTATTAATTTTACTTTCATAAAAAAAATACATTTTACTATTTTATTGGATATATGAGATGACAAACAATTTTCCCTTTGTCAAGCATTATCATTGGAGATATGAAGCGATTTATTGTACTAAATTAACAGCCGAGATATTTAATTAATAAAATCAATTAATTAATGGTAACATGACTCAGTGCTGTAATTTTATCTCTCACTTGATTTATGCTGAAGCTGCAGTTACTATGAAAAAGAATTTATTTTTGAAAAATATTTTTTGAGGTTTCAAATGCTATTGATATTCTTGGACATTGATTTCTTGGTGATAGAGGGAGCATACTAGGAGGAGGAAAGGAATTCAGGTGTGGCCAGAGGGTGTTTGGGAATTGAGAAAGAGAAAGTTGTAATTTTCAGTTTGCAAGTTACAATGATTTTTTTTTTTTTTTAATATAATTTTCATGCTCATACGAGTGCGCATCACAAGTTCAATTTCTTAGCCATTTTATCCTTAAATAAACTCCAACTAAAAATTTTGCACCAATTAAATTAGATATTAATTTTATTCTTGAATTACACTTTTCAGAATATTTCAGAATTTAAAACCAGCTAACATAGATAAACAATAAACCTATATTCTGTACCTTTTCTTTTTACTGTATGTGAAAATGAATCAACATTGAACCTTTAATGTTTCCTGCTTTTCAAAGAGTTGAGCAGTAATCCAAATGGAGATTCCACCAACTTGCATGCAAGATTAGAATTTAAGAACACTTAGATTAGAACATAACCTGGATGCTCAACATAGCACACAAGTGTACACACCCTGTTTACATGCATAAAATAGACACATCAAAGGCCTTCCTCTGCTTGAGGATTTGATCATCCCACAGGCTATCATTCTCTTTTTACATCTTGGAAGTCCGTCTATAAGATAATAGTACTATAAAACATAATGCAAAAGCTTGACAAGTACCTTCACAAAGACACCAATGTATTTATTCAGCTGGCTCACATGCCATTCCTACTCTTCCCAAGAAGATTCATCCAACCAACAGACTTAAACCCCAAGCTTACGCTCTACGGAAAATCTGTTAAAAGCAGGTATATGCACCACAAAGCCTGCTACATTTGCAGATTCAGCAAGCAATTTGCTTAAGCTGGGGAGCCT
>CATIWR010244373.1:0-17251 GCA_949677035.1 Omphalea diandra | reverse complement strand
AATTTTATAGTGGTTCGGGTATTAATTAACCGTACATGCACTTCTCAATTCACCAATTGGGTATTTCACACAATCTTCAGTGTTTTATAAGCTCACACTCAACCTAGTGTTTAGGCTCACACCAAACCTTACAAGTGTTTTACTAAAGCTAACACTCAAACCTATATAAGAGTTTTATAACTAGGCTAACTCTTGAACCTAAACAAGAGTTTTCTATTCAAGGGGTCACTCTCAAACTCTAAATAAGATTTTTCTATTTAAGGGCTCACTCTCAAACCTTACAGAAGGTGTTTAAAGCTCACACCAAACTATGTACAAAGAAATAAGTAATTAAGGTAGAGAATTTAAGTTGATAAACATTTTCAAAAAAAAAAAAAAAAAAGAGGCA
This sequence comes from Omphalea diandra, assembly GCA_949677035.1. Taxonomy (NCBI): domain Eukaryota; kingdom Viridiplantae; phylum Streptophyta; class Magnoliopsida; order Malpighiales; family Euphorbiaceae; genus Omphalea; species Omphalea diandra. The sequence goes on along the minus strand of CATIWR010244373.1, from coordinate 16,863 downwards.
TGATGTGTTGTGGGAGAGAGAGACTTGGTTTATAAGGGTGGCAGAACGTGACATAAGTTCAATGTCATTGACATCCAATATCAACTCATCCTTAACTTTCTCATACCTAACAACAGTGACGGCCTCTAGCATGTCAACTTTCCTCACTTGAAGCACCAATAACAATAAGATATTCCAAATCAAATCAATCAATATACGGAGAGTACAAAATAAAATAAGCAATCAATCCATGTATCTTAATAATAATAATCTATATTAGTAAACTGACATTTGATATATCTATTGTTGCCTAAACTCAATGCACACCAGTTACAGAAATACATTCTATCTATATGAATGATTTCTACCCACCTGTATGCTCCCTCTATTAGTTTCCTACGGAGTCATCTTTCTTTTTCACAGAAATGGCATGTCAAGAACAAATATATCAGGAAATTCCTTAATGGTATCTATGTTAGTGAGAAAGGCGCTTTATTTGAAGAAAATTGAGAGAAACAATTCTAGATCTCTATTTTTATTATTGTGTTTGAAAAGTTTAGTGTTTGTTTTATCTTCTATAGACCTGGTTTAGAGAACATCTTTTTGGTTGTTTCCTAAGAAGTCCTGGATTAAATTTTTTAAAAAAATATTTTCCACCTGTTATACTGTTATATTTTATCTTTTTAAAATATGAGATTTTAATGTAATTTTTCATGTTGATAATAGGATATCATAATTTTATTTCATTTTAAATTTTTCAATATTTATATTGAAATATTAATAAGTTAATAATCAATTTAATATTCAATAAAAAACATTATTATCTTAGCTACTACCAAATAGTAGCTAAATAATAAGTAATATTAATAAATAATTTAAATGTTATTAAATTTAATATTTCAAAAAGAAATTAGTGACTAATGATAGGTGCAATTTTGCACATATATTTGGATATAAATGAGGAGCATTTCTTGGTTTCATAGTAATTTTATTTTGGAATTTTTTGTTTTGAAATTAATTTATTTTCTATTTGTTTTATGTTCGCGTAGGAATCTCTCAAAAACGAGCTAAAAGTTTGATTTTCAATAGTGTTGCATGGCCTATGATTTAGACCATGCATTGACAAAGTTAACCAAGCAATAGTGGCAAATTGTATTTAGCATATTGCACATGGACCGTAGCATGAGCCACGACGCGGGTCATGCAAGTTGTTATATCCAAATTTTAAAATTAACTAAGTTCACTTTTTAAAGGAAATACATAACCTATTCCAATAGAGAAATCTAGGTGGAAAAAAAGTAGATTTTTAGGAAAGAAATATGGATCCAACCTCGCCACCAAATAAGAAGAGATTTTGTTAAGATTAGGAGCTCTACACAAATTGGGAGCTCTTCTCTGAGGGTTTTCATTGATTTAGGAATAGCGAAACTTTTTCTTTGAAAATTTCTTAAAACTTTTGGATTGCATGAGTTCTTTTATTCTTTGTTTTTTTTTTTTTTATTCCATGTTGAACTAATTTTTTTAATTCTAGGGATTAAAGTAAAAGGCTAATACTTATTTCATGAGTATATGAAAAGACTTTACTTCATTTATGATGGTTGTTTTGATTTAATGTGTTTGAGATTCATTGACTTCTATGTATGATGACTGCATATATGCAATGCTTGAGATTCTAGATGAATGAGCAAAAGTGGAAGTATAGGATTATTCCTAGCATATTAAGCTAAAAAATTGAGACCACAAAAGTAGGTTTGAAATTTTAGAGATATTGAAGGATTATTCACGAAACCTAATGTATTCTTATTGGATTTTATGATCATGAAAGTAGAAATAATTTCAATAATAATAGACTCAATATAGCTTGAAAGAAAGTGTTGGGTAATTTAGAAAAATCCATCTTTAAGCACAACCCAATCACAATTGAACTAATTCTTTTGATGTAATTACAGAGTAGTATCGTGGTGGACTCGAATTAGAAATCATTATCATAAGAGTTTTATATAATTCAAATTTTTGTTTTATTTAATTATTTTGCAATTTCAATTTTGTTTATTTTTCTCTCAATATTGTTGGGTTTTGCAGAATTAGTACAGCAAAAAAAAACAAAAATTTTCTACATACAAAACCACCAAGGATCCATGCAGTTCGATTAAATCGAAATGAAAGATGCGAAAACCTTACAAATTGGGCAAAAGATGGCAAGATTATTGGCAGGCAGAGAGGGAGTTTACAACAGTAACACCCAACCTCGAGTTTGAGTGTAGATCATTGGATTTAAATGCTACCAAAATGATGAACATCCTTTACATGTATTGACATGAATAGGCTCTCCAAAATGATTAGTGTGCTAGCACTAAGGTTTTTCGTTCTCTAGAACATTTTTTGAAAAAGCAACATAAATGTTCTTGCACTTGCTTTTAGAAAATCCTAAACATACATATATATCTGAACATTAAGATATTTATGTCAACTTAGTATCTTAAAAGATATTGATAAGATAATATCATTTTTTTTAACTTTTAAAACAAAAAGGATATCTAAATAGCAAGATAATATCTTTAATGACCTTAATATATATCTAGAGAAAGCAGAAAATATCATTTATATTTGGGCCTATTCTAAATGTGTGACACTATAGGTTCACATAATGTTGGCAAAGGTTTAAAACCTGTTTTTAGCCCACAAGTCATAAAATGATCTCCAGCAACACATTATGACTATCTAAATTATGTGAAAGTCAATAATCTGACCTAACCTATTTTACAAATACTATTATAATCTTTTTGTCACATTATGTCTCAATTGAACATAAGGCATGAATCATGTCATCCTTATATAGTTTAATTATTTCTCGATCTCCAAGTAGACTAATCTAAAATGACATTGATAATCTTTATCAATTAATTTTTGTATGGTTATGCAATCTATTCAATCTAACTTATTGAGTGGCTTAGAGATATATTTTTCATGAATACATGCAGGACAAATTTCTTCCCAATCACTCATATTCCTCTACATGGTTTACTTCATGTCTAATACTAGTCTATGTAATCATCCTATTAAAGATAATATTGAACTGTATCAAAACATAAAGTGCATCATATTGGAACCCATGGTGATTTTTAGGTCAAATGATTAAATTAATACTATTGCATGAGAATTACTTATGATTGTTTATCCATGTAATGTTCTTATAGTGGGTTGCTACAATACAATATTTCTTAAACATATATATATGTGTTTGACTTAATATCATATCTCCATGACTAATAAAACATAGTCATCAATCAAAACATATACTAGTCTTCATTCATTATTATCCAACAATAATGACTGATTATGTATAATTTACAATAGAATTATTTGCACCTAAAGGTTTTACTATCAAGTCATATACTTGATAACATTAGGTAGAATTATCTATTCATGGAATTTATCATTTAGTTGTAAACAAAATAGATATTTAATAAAATGCAATCATGACGCATGGGATAATTTCTACTTTGAAGGACATTGGCGAGATCAACCTTCAGGTTTTACTCCTCATTGAGGAGATCAAGTTAGGTAAAAACCATGCTGCCTATGATCCTTGGTGAGATTATTATTGGTATAAGCAGGTCTTTCTAGGAGAGTCCACTGTTGCTTTAGGTGTGTGCTTCCTGTAACCTCTTATTATTATTTTTTTTACTCTAACTTTTGCTTGGATAACCCTTGCAGATTTTTAGTTTTGTAGGCTACTGATTTTTTCTTAGTATGCCCTTTCAAGTTTTAAACCTAATGAGCTTTTTTTTTTCTTTATTTTTTTGTCTTCTTCTTTTTCCTTCTTTTTTTTTTCCCCCATATTTGCCTGTAGAACAAGTTGGGGCTTGTTAGAGGCTCTTATCATAGATACAAAGTGGTATTTTCCACAGCATCATGTAAACCATCACTTGTCGAGACCTGTATCTATTAAGGGCGAATGAATTGAATGGTTATCCTATATATTTATTTTTGGTATTCATTAGACTTACCTATGGTAGAGGTTGACTGGAATTACATGAGGACTTATGGAGGGTGTGTGATTATCCCTACTCTTGGCATCTAGCATGTTTTATGGTATTGTCAAAGTTCATTGACAGTTTGAAATTGCATAGGGCATGATATCCAAGACTTAAGGTTAACAAACTTAGTCCAACACCCTTTGTGGAAAAACTTAGACTTTTTCGTCAGCCTACCTTTTAAACTTAGTGAGGATATCAATCCAAAAAAAAACCACTCATCCTAGCATGAATCCAAATGAATTAGCCTTAACATACAAAGAGTGTTCCAAACTCTTGGCCTGAGGATTAATTGAGCCCATAAACTCTGATTGGGCCTATCAAGCCTTTGATGTCAATAAGAGATCAGAAGAAGCCCATGGCAAGAAAAGGTTTGTCATAGAGTATTAGCCACTAAACCATTTCCTAAGAGATGACAAATTTCTTCTGCCTAAAATTTCTTCACTATTTGTTCATTTGTCACAGGTACAAGTTTTCTCAAAGTTTGATGTCAAGGCGGGTTTTTGGCAGTTAGGTGTCCAACCAGATGACACCTAAGACTGCTTTCTGCATTCCCAATAGACATTATTAATGGACCCTGACGCCATTTGGCCAAAAAGTGGCTCCTTCCCTTTTCCAAATGTTGCATAGTGCTTTAATATACATTAATGATATTCTACTTTTTTCTTCAAACATGGAATCTCATAAGAGATATTGCAGCAGTTCATAGATTTAACCAAAAAGTACAAGATCATGGTTTCACCATAAAAAATGCACATCGCCAAAATTGACATTGAATTCCTTGGCATGGAGTTTGCAAATGGGTTGTAGAAACCAGGTCCATATATAGTTGCTGAGCTGTTAAAATTTTCAAATAAGGATCTTTCAAAAAAATAAGTTCAACAATTTTTGGGAATCGCCAACTACCTAATGGACTTTGTCCCCCCACTTCACTCATCATGCACGTTCTCTCCAACAACTTTTAAAAAAGGAATCACCACCTTAGAGTTTGTGTCACACTCAAGCTATCCAAACTTTAAAACATGTGATGCAGAATTTGAGTGTCGTGTTGAGTTTGATGAATGAAAGGTAACGAAAGGCTTTGAAACCTGCCTAGAAAAGGCAGGACTAATTGGAAGCATAGAGAGATTTTAAAAAAGTTTCAGCCATGGTGGAAAAAAAAAAGGGCACAAAAATCGAGATGAAGAATTTTAAAAGAGAGAGAAGGTGAATTATGTTAGACAGTTAAAGACATCTTTACACCAATTTGAGGGAGAGAATCAACATGAATATAAGTATATTTGTGAGTAACAAAATTATAGAAAGATAAGTTTAGAAAGATTCATTATTTGCTCTTAATGTAATCTATTAATTTAAGATATATATCAAATCTATAACTTGTAATTCTCTTTATATTTTTTCCTCCGAAAGGGAAGGATACAATATATATATATATATATATATATATATATATATATATATATATATATACCAGAACTTAAAGTTTAGCATCTTCGAGGAGTCAAGATTTACAACATAGGAATCAGTTTAGGTCCTTCAAAATAATTACAAAATAAGTTTTAAAATATGAGATAGTCGTAACATTAAACATTGCTCATGATATAGCTTGCTAAGCTACCGTAACGGTACAAACCCCTCAAATGATAATATGATTGTACAAACCCATATACCAGATCTCCTTCAGAATGAATTTACCATTTCTTCTAAGAAAAAAAAAAACTTGGGCGTCTGAGTTATGGAATGAATTTTAATTTTGACATATGGGTTTTATGAGATGTTGATAATCACTAGTTTATTTATTTGTTCTTTTTAATTCCAAACTTTAGTTAAGTTAGCAAATAGATTTCTTCTCATTTTTTTTATTAATCAAAATTTGAATCTTTTTATATAATAAATCATAAGAAAAGGTCAATTTTAATTTTCTTTTTTTTTTTTTAAAAAAAATATCTGATCTCCATATGACCTATCTAGCTTTAGATAATATAGAAAATAAATATAATATGATTGTAAACAAATTAAATTGAGCTCAGTTTGAGCTAATTTAAATTTGATTAATTTATTAAATTAGATTAAAATTTAAAGTTAAATTTGATTTGTTTATTAATGAGCAGAGCCAAACACCACTATATTAGTATATAATTCAAAAATAAGTTTTTCTTAAAAATGTTAAATTACAGTTAAAATTTTCATAAATTGTATGTATTTTAATATACTAAATAATATTTATTATAATCATTTATACAATAAAATATATATAATTTTAAGTGAGATATTACAAAATATATTATAATAATTAAAAAATTAGTAAAATAAATTTAAATGAGCTATTCACGAGTCTAAATGAGCTGAATAAATTATAATTTAAACTTGATTAGCTTATTAAATAAACTTTAAAATTATTTACTTATAAATATAAAATGAGTTTAAATGAATTATTATCAAGTTGAGTCATTCAACTATGCATGAATGATTTCATTTGCAAGCTAATTAGTTGGTGAATTTTATAACGACTTATATATAATATCATCATGTAAAATTTTTAATTATATGTAAAATTTATTAATTATCTATGATAATTTTTATTAAAAATAAAATTATTTAAAATAATAAATACTTACATATGTTAATAAAATTTTTATCTAAATTTTAAAATAAAAAATAATTATACATATTAATAAAATTATTATCTAAATTTTAAAAATAATACTAATTACAATATTATAATACAATAGTGATACGGCATTATAGTGTCAATCCAGTGCAAATGGGTGAACATTACAATAGAATTTACCTTACAAATGACTCATAATAACATATATATTGAAAAGTAACAAAATTAACCATAAAAAAAAAAAAAAAAGAAGTAACAAAATTAACATGACAAAAACTAATAAAGTGAAGTCTGATATGGATTCATTAGTTAGTTTGGTTTGAGCAAATCGAGAATTGAATTGGCCTAAATAGTAAGAGAAGAATTCGCGGCTCTAAATTTCATACAAAACGAGAGGTTTTCGGTCCAAAACCGTGATTTTGCGGTCCATACTAATCTCTCTTCTCTCTTAATCCCATATAATAATTCAGATGCAAATAATTCCTCTAATTCACTTTCATGGCTTCAAATCCCTCAATCAAGCTTTTGTTTTGTTTAGCTTAACAATTTTAATAAATGAATGATCATTGATGGAGGAGGGATCAGCAGAGAGGTCATTAATTAGGAACTTGCAGAAGGAGCAAGAAAGGGAACGGCGTCGTATTAGGGATAGGCAAAGAAGACAATCCATGAGTGTTGAAGAGAGGGAAAAACATCTCGCTAGACGCCGTCGAAACTATCAACTCCGTCGCCAGAGAGCTGAAAATGCCCGCTTCCACCCAACAACCACTACCGACTTCATTTCCTTCTCAAACGTCGACGTTACTACTTCTACTGCCCAATGCAACAATAATTCTGTAGGTCAGTTTTCTTTTTCTTTTTCTTTTTGCATTTTTTAAGCAAATTTGATTTTATACTATAATTTTGATTTAGGTTTGGAAATTCCGTCTCATAAATTAGCTAAATTATCTGGAAGATTTCGTCTAAACCATTTGAAACATCTGGCGAGATCACGTGGTGATCCTGTGGACATTCCTGATCATCATACAGTTGCTGCAGATTTGATTATCAAAGGAAATGAAACTGCAAATTCCAATTGTAAGTTTCCTACTTTTTTACAGTCATTTTTATATTTAACGAGTAATGGGCGCATAGATTTTCGTTTTTATGCTGCTTTAGTACGAGCTTACACGTTAGATACTCTGGTTCAGGTGTTTCCCCAAAGGGGTTGCGATTAAATCGTGTTAAACGGCTGGCTCGGTCGTTAAATTCTGACTTGGATAAGGCTACAAGTGAAAATCATCAAAGCAGAATGGAAGGTGTGTTAGTGTGCGTGTGTGTTTATGTCATTCGATATGGTTTTAAATTTGGATCCTTTTTAATCCAGTGGAGCAAAATCTGCCTTCTGGAGAAGTTCAAGTTCAGCTGTTGAGTATGAAGGGCAATCTGTCTAAACTTGATCAGCCTTCCAATGTTGGTTGTGGAAATCAATGATTTTGCTCATTCATGGTAATAATAATGAGAGAGAGAGTTGATTTTATTTCATTTGACCGCTTGTTGCTGCATATTTATTTGGAGAATTGTGGTTGGAAAGATTGATGTGGTTTTTTTAGTGTTCTGTTTCTTAGGATGCACTTTTCTCATATGGTATTGAAGAAATGTGAGGAATCATATTTGCAAAGCTCCTTGTCATTGTCTCTCAATTAAATATGTGTGAGTTCCATATTCCACGATACCTGTGCCTACTTATTGTCTATTGTGTATTATGAACTTGAAAACTGTATCATATTTTTAATTTTGCTTTGCCATGGTCTTGGTTATTTAAGACTTCATAGGATAATCCTTTGCACCTCTATTCTTATGCTTCATCATTTCAAATTCATTTGGACTGGGAAACTTTTGCAGGGAAATTATGATTACTAAGTGTTGAAAGTTTCTATTTGAAAGGTCTTCTTTTACCATAAAATAATAGAGAGAGACAAAGACAGAAGAAAATTTTCTTTTGGAAAGTTTTGTTGCTAGTTTTCTTCCTATTTTAACTGTTTTAGCCTTTTGTAATGGGGTTATAGATATCTTTATACGGAATTGAAGACTTTTTATTCTTTAAATTTATAAACATAATGGTTAAGCAGTCACAACCATTTCTGTTAAGCAATAATGTCAACTACTTCGCTGTTTTCAAACACTGAAAATGAAAACTGCTTTTTTGTTGCATATATTTGTTTTATTGATGAAGTTGTCAGCCTTGTGTTCTGTGATATATATTCTACACAGCATATATCATACATTTTATGTGAAAGAGGGTTGAACCTTTTGTTTTATCAAGTCCTTGACAGTAAACAAAGTCTTGGATAATCAATTGTAAGTAATGTACCAGCACACTGAATGTGAGTTGAGGACCTTGAGGTTATATGACAAAACATGATAAAGTAGATGGACTTAAATGTTAGCAAAATGGGGGTCAATCGTTTGACCTTGAGCTTGGTTGTTAAATATGCATGCTCCCTTTTTCTCATGTTCCATATGCAATCAAATGATCTAGAGAGACTGCTAACGTTTCTATGTAGGATAATTCTGAAACTGAAAACAATAATCTGTGCAAAATCTAACAACATTTATTGACTGGCTAGCAGGAGTCGTCTCCTGGATTTCAAATTGTAGCATAGAGACCAATTGCTTAACAAGTAATATTATCAATTCATTTTTATGGGAGGGAAAAGGGGAAGAGAAAGGGGAATCACCCAGTAAGCAAGTCACCTCCATTAAGATTTCGTGATGTTAATGACTGTTTCATTTATGAATGTGCATCTTTTTCTTTGGGTACATTTCAACTAAAATCTGGAGGTTGGCCATTTTTACATGTCAGGAAAATGTTTGACTACAATTAAAATATTTTCCAATCTTTTGATTCACAATAATTAGGGCCAAAACCATGTCAACTTTAGGAACGTATTGGATGGTATTATAGTGTAGTACCTAATATTGAGTTTTTATTTTATTTTACTAAATTAAAATGTACGATATGATAAATTTAAGCATTGTTTTGTAAATGAAGTTATTTTTAGTTTTATTGTATAAGAGAGTTGTGCATGTTAATATTTTTATTTCTTTAATTGGTTGCTAAGTAATTTGTTTTTACCTTCATGACTGTGCACTGGGTATCGAGTGGATAATGTTATTTTGGTATTAGAAAGCATTTGATATTTAATTTGGAAATGGAAAATTATAAACTAGGAAGGGCAATTTAGTTGTTTCAAATTTTGTCAGTTACAGGTAAAATGACTTATTAGGATTAGGTTATAACTTCCAAAACATGTTGCGCAGATTTTAATTGTGGATACACCTTCCTACCTTTACTATGGCCATTGAATTGCAATTTACCATATTCTGTGTGATAGCTGCAGACCATGGCTTCTTTGGATATGCTTTTCACCAAGGGGCTATATTGGTACTGGATAGGGGACTGTCGTTCTAGATTAATTACTGTTGTCTCTCTGATTATTTGTGTAGAAGTGCAAGACAGCGAAAGCAAAAGATGGTAGCACCATGGAGCAGTGTGAATACAGAATTGGATGAAACCGGTAAGTTTTAGGTTACAAGAATTGTAGGAAAGGCCAAAGGCTTGAGTTTCATTTCACTTTCTTTAACTGGGGCATTAATTCATTTTTTTTTCTCTTTATGTTGGGGGGGCTTTTTTGGTCTAGGATTTCAAATTTCTTGAAGATCGAATTTCAAGGATTGCCAATGTAATGTGATCACTCAACAAATTCCCAAATTTGGGTGCATTGGTTAAACAAATTTAGTTGCAAATATTTTTTCATTTGTTTAATAAGGCTCCAAGTGGCAGTCGAACTCATAATCTCACAGTTTTAGGAACGATTTCTAGTTTGTTGCAAACATTCCAATTTTGTTTCAGCTTTCTTCCATTTTGTTGTTTGTGTATAACTTATTTTTGTTCTCCATCTATGTACAAGTATATTAAGTCATTACTCAGGTAAGGTATTCGATGGTTCCATTTTCATGTTGGTGTCCAGTAGGAAAAATTTACCTACACTATGTTTATACACCCAACTAATAGAATAAATACACCTGTATTAAATAAGGATATAAGTATCTCTATGCTTAGGGAAAAAAGGGTGTAATGATGATAGGTAGTTATGGACAGTTATTTATGTATTTATATTATTGGATAGGTGTATAAAAGGGTGATATACACTCAATATAGACAAGTTTTTGCCACTGTAGTATATGCATGAGTTGCAAAAAGGAAACCATAAATGTGACAAATGCTTTGCAATTAAAGGGAAAAAGATTTTAGGCTATGAAAAAATGAGTATTCCACATGGTGATCACTCCTACGATTGGTAATACAACCCATGTGGTATCTGAATTCATTTTTGCTGAAATTCATATGTGGTTTATTTCAAAGCCTTAGAAAGCTTATGGTTTGTGTTTTTTTTTAATTGCCTAAATAATTAGAGTTGATTGTGGAATCAGTTGACAAGAATATGATGTTTTGCAATTTTATTTTAATTTCAAAGGGTTAACTTTAGCCTCATATATCTGATAAAATATTATATGCGAAATGAGTTATCCCTTTGTGTAGATGACATGAAGGACTTTAAATCGTTATGTAATACGCTCATTTTCATTAAAAAACAATGAGAAATAGGCTTTCAAAGTTGTTCCTGAAATTGTCAAATTCTGGAAAATTTGGGTGTTTAGGGAGGGGAACAATGTTTTTAGCAAATCTCCTTTTGAGTGTGTGGTACAAGTACAAATACTAGGTTAAAGACACTTGACAAACATAATTGAACCAATAGATTCCATATTTCACGCCCCTAACGTAAATGATGCGGACAGAGACGCCATCAATGGTGGTGCATGGCTGACATGCGTGATACACTGTGTGACTCTTGCTTTAAGCAGCATGCGGGCTACTATGTTGTCCAATTACTGTTCTGACCCATTACACAGTTTTTGGGCCAGTTAGAAAAAGAAAAAGAAATTAGCCATGTTTTTTGGGGTGCCCTTGGAGAGCAAGTTTGTTGAAAAATTACTAGAAATATTTCTTTTTAATCATCTCTATTTGAGGGATATTAAAATTAATTTTTAAATTATAAAAAATAATTTTTCTTGAATTAAACATATTAAAAATTGTTAAAATTTTTTAAAAATTATTTTTTGATCTTAAAAAATTTTTAGAACTTTTTTCTAAAATATTTTACCGTTTGATGAGTTTATTGACATATAATTAGTTAAAATTATTTTAATTGCTATAAGTTTTATGTTGTAATTATATTTTAATTGTGATATTTACTGTATTTGTTGCAAAAAAAATTTATGATATTTACCACAAGGACTTCTAAGGTTAAATAATATTAGACGGATAATTCAAACTTGAAAATTTATGATGACTAAACAATTCATTTGTTGAACTATCTCATTAATGTTAATGAAAAATCTACAATATTGTTTAGAGAGGTGATTCACTCACTGATATTGAGAGGTACGAGACTTTCAAATCTGTCTTATTTTACATTATAGGGACATTCTTTATTTCTTTTTGATTAGATGCAAGAGTCAATGAGTTTTTCAAAGGCCCATGAAATTTTTTGTGCGGGGATTTGCAAAAGCAGTTGGACTGGTGTACTACGCATGCAAGATTCATAAAAGATGAAAATTATGAGAATAAGCCTTAGTAACTTTTAGGAATAAAGCTTTGTATAAACTAATTTGGTTGATAATATATTATATTTGGATTTTATATAATAATTGGAAACGTAGAAATTTAATATATTTATTAGCATGATTAATTAATGACAGTAAATATCTGTATTGCTAGAGATTAATAAGTGTGTATTTTCTATGTAAAACTTTGTGTTTTACAAAATGACTTACACTTCTATAAATATTATAAATATTATTACTTTACTTAATAATGGTGAAAATTTTAATAGTGACAATTATGAGATTTAAAACATAAAAATTTTAGGCACTTATACACCAAGGAGGTTGAATTAGTGGCAAATTTAATTTTTTAAGGTGATTAGATAATTAAATGATAAAAAACTAAGGAAGAGAAAAATCAAGACAAAAAGTTTTTAGTGATTCGAGTATTAATCAACTTACATCTATTCTCCAAATACCTAATTGGGTATTTCATTATTAGTCAAACTCATCGACTATTTTACAAGTTCACACATTAACTTAGTGTTTAGTCTTACACCCAGCCCAAGTACACTTATGTTTACGACAAACACACAATCTTACAATCAATTTTTCCAAACTAAACCAACCCTTAACTCTCAATTACAAGTGTTTTGCCTCGCACTGAACTTTTACAAAGCAATTAATATAATCTCAACATCAAAAGTATAAGAGTAATAAATAAAGAGGCTTTAAGAATTTAATTTGTCAGAGTTTGGACATAATGAATAACTATTTTCTTTTATTTAAGACCATTTGATGGAGTAGTTATAAATTTTAGCCACCACATAGCTGTCTGTCAGTGATAAACTAGCACCAAATCTCCAAAAGTTTAGTAAGAAATCTTATATTTAATGCTTGTCAGATGAATTTTGCAATCAAGATAGCTCCACCAAGATCGTGTTCTACATGTAGCACAAAGGATTCCCATTTCGCGGTTATGATATTCATATTGTATCTAGCGACTAGTGACACATGATATTTCTTCATTGTTCCTTGGACTAGTCATTGCAATGCTCTAATTTTGTTTATTGATCGTGGTTGCGACATCATGGCCCTGGTCATAATCTTAGATCACACTGGATTAGAAGGTCATGACTTCCATCGCATACTAGCCTGCCCAAAGTTTTGAGATGCAATCCTTGGTCACGATTGTGATATTTAAATGGTCAACCGACTAACTTGATATGTGGCATGCTTTAAATTGCTTTCTAATTAATCGTTAAAACACTTGTTCTAATTTCAAAGGTTGCAGTCACAAGCTCCCACTCTTTATCATGATTAACATTTCACACTGGTGTTCCTAGTCGTGATGCTTATTGCATACTCATGTATTTCTTTTGGTTCCATCAAAGAGGTACTTTGCAATCGTGACCTTGATAGCAATCGTGATTTATAAGCTAGTTTTTGCTTTATGGAGTTTTTGCTTCCTTTTAACTTTTCAACTTATTCTAACCTTATTTTCTACAAAATCAACACTTGATATACCCATTAGTATCCCTCAATCTAACTTGTCAAGATTAAAAAAAATGAGGTTTGACCAAGTTTAACCAACTTAGTTTAATAATATAGTATATATTAAAAGAGTAAAAGACTCTTGTATTTTTATACACTATTTCTAAGAGTTAGAGGAAGGTAATAAACCTAACATAAGATGACTATGATGATGCTTTGAAGAAGAAGAATTATGTTGGCCTTAGGCACTAAGAAGGGGGGTAGGGGGAGGGGGTTGAATTGGTGTATAAAAATTAAAACTAAAAGGTAAGAAAGAAGATAAGTAGAATGGAGACACAAAATTTATAGTGGTTTGGGTATAATAGACCCTATGTCCCTAATTCTCAGCAATTGGATATTTCACTATCCACCAATGGTGTTTTCAAGCTCACACCAAAATTTTACACTTATGTTTTGAAGGCTCACACAACAACCTTTACACTTATGTTTTTGAGGCTCACACAACAACCTTTACACTTGTGTTTTTAAGGCTCATACAACAACTTCTCTTAGTGTTTTTACATACTCACACTATAACCTTTACAAATGGTGTTTATGCTCACATCAAACAATCTCTAAAAGAATAGAAAAGATTGAGTAGCAAAATTGCAAGAGTTTGGTTACAAAGTTATTAATTCTCTTACATTTACATTTGTTTGGTGAGGTATTTATAACCTATACTCACCAAAGAGACGTTGCAATAAAACTGGTATAAAATCTTCAAGGTATACTAGACAGATTTTGTATTAATTGCATGTCAGGCTGAAATCGCGGTCGCAACTGCTCATTCACGGGAATTCCAAATTTCCATATAGGAGCTAAAACTTGCAACGAGAAACCCTATTTGTGTCTAATGGCTAGTCCACGTGTTTTCTTGCCATTGGTTTACCAAGAAAATATAGTCGTTGCATTTCTTCTGCTAACAAAAGTAGCGGTCACGAATTTCTTTGTACAGGTCGTGACTGAGGACTCGAATTCATCTGTTAAAAATTGCATCTTCCGCTTCATGAATCGCAATCGCTATCAATAAGTTGCCTTCGCGATTTTTGTCTTCCAACAGTCACCTGGGACATTTGTCAAGCTTTGGTTGTGGACTTCTTTCCCTCTTGAGGCTTTTTGAAAATCGCGGTCGTGACTTTGACGCTACATAGACCGCAAAATAATCTGTCACTTTTGGACTCCTTCTTTTGGATGAGTCACGGCCGAGAATGGCTCTGTGATTCCACCTGTCTGATTTCTAGCAAGTCTTCACATGGATCGTGGTTGCAAATCTAAGATTGTAGTCACGATTTAAAAGTCAACTTGGAGTTTAAGAGCTCCATCCAACTTCACTTGAAAATCCTACTAATTTCTGCTAAACAACACTTAAATAAACCATTAATAATGATCAATCTCCTTTGTCAAGATCAAAAAAGTTCCTAGACTTAGGATTAACCCTCATATTCTAATAAATTCAATAGCTTATATTATATGGCTAATTTGCATAGATGATGATGCCATAGAAGAGTATGAAAGTATGATAATATGGAGGAAATATCTGTATACAAAATAAAGTTTGGAGGTATGTCTATTACTAAACTTAGATCATTAATTATCAAGTTTGATTATTGTAAGAAGCATCTTAATGATACCATGAAAAAAAAAATACTTGAAATAGATGTCAAACATAATGAATGATTGAAAGACACTGATCATATTTTGACAAATAAAGAAACACAATTAGGAACATCTAAAGATGCATTTAAACTATAATGAGAATATCAAAATCTTCAAAGATGTTATGTGCTCCCTTGAGTTGGACACAGATCACCTTGAAGTTGTTAAGTCCAACATTGAGGTGTACATGGCTAGCTCCAATTCGTATGAAGGTTTAGGATATAAGTGGAAGCATCAAGATATGTCTTAATTATATAGGAGACAAGAACTAGCTTAACCAAGTAAGAAGTTTAAGCACAACTAATATGAAAAGAAAAAGTATTATGAGAAGAGAAATACAACAAATGTGAGATATTATAACTATAACAAACATGATCACTTTCATCAAGATAATGCCAAACAAGAAAGGCACTTTATTATGCATACATATATTAGTGAACTTTGTATTTCTATCTTTATTTTTCTAATTGAATCCCTTTTTATGTGGATTATAAACTCAAAGATCACGTAGCAAATAATTGAGAAGCCCTCATGGAGTTCTCATGAGTCCTACATGAAGCAATCTGGATATTTTTTGAAAATAAAACAAAATTTGAAGTTAAAGAGATTGACACTTATAAGTTAGTCGTGCGTGCGACTAAACACTATTCCTATATGATGTATTATTTGCTTTTTAGATTTATTAGAATTTAATATCTGTATTGTTTTGCTTAGTTAGGTGTAAATTTGGTATTTTTATGATAGCTGTGCTACTTTGATTTTTTAATTTTTTTTATGGTTTTAGTTATATTCTAAATGGTGTTATTATGATGGATTTAAATTATGACTTAAGTAATTATAATATAAGTTTTTCCATATTTGCAACTTTCCATAATTATGAGAATAATCTAAATGTCTAACTTGCCAAACTTGGTTATATTAGTCAACAAAGATTGAGTTGGTTAGCCTAAAAAGACTTATTAGCTAATATTAACAAAAAAAATATCAACTTATGAATATTGACTAATTGGAAAAACTGTAACAAAATTGTTTTCAAAATTAACTAAAGTTGAATTTTCACTGTAATTAGTTTTTTGGACATATATAAACATACAAATACGAGAGTTAATCATGAAGCATTTTATTTCATTATATTTATTGATGATTACACTCTGTTTGACTGCATCTATATTATATCCTATCCATTTGAAATTTTAATTTGCTTTCAAAACTATATGAATTTGATTGAAAATCAATTAGATCGAAAAATACTATAGAGGATGTCCATATATATATATATATATATATATATATATATATATATATATATATATATATATATATATAATAAATTTGATTATAAAAATATTTTTTGTTTTGTATTTGTTTTTTTTATATATAAAAATAAAGAGAATAGAT
>CATIWR010244369.1:0-14624 GCA_949677035.1 Omphalea diandra | reverse complement strand
ATAAGACAGTAGATGAAAAGAGATATCAAGGTATGATCGGATCTCTACTTTATCTTACTGCTTCTAGGCCATATATCATGTTTATTGTATATTTGTGTGCTAGGTTCCAATCCTCTCCTAAAGAGTCTCATTTAAATGTTGTTAAAAGAATTTTTAAGTATTTGCATGGCACAATTCACTTAGGGTTATGGTATCTTAGGGATTCATCCTTTAGTCTCATGGGATATTCAGATGTGGATTATGTGGGTAATTTATTAGATAGAAAAAGCACTTTCGAGACTTGCCAATTTATATCAGAATGCTTAGTATCATGGTTTAGTAAAAAGCAAGTGGCAGTTGCCTTATCCACCGCAGAAGCCGAGTATGTTGTTGTGGGTTATTGTTGCACCTAAGTCCTTTGGATGAAACAACAATTGAAGGATTTTGGCAAAGCAATTGATCAAATTTCTATTAAATGTGATAACACTAGTGCTATTAATCTCTCTAAGAATCCCATTCAACACTCTAGGAGCAAACACATAGATATTAGACACAATTTCCTTAGAGATCATGTCCAAAAGGGTGATGTTGTATTAGAGTTTATTGACACAAATCATAAACTTGCGGATATTTTCACTAAACGTCTCAATGAAGAAAGATTGAACTTCATTAAGAGAGAATTGAGAATGCTTGATGGAAGCTTCCTAAAGTGAAAATTTGATCTTATGTATGATTGCTATATGTGTTGATTGTTATTTTTTGATTTGTGATTATTATATGTGTTAATTGAGATGTCTTAATTTTAATTGCAATTGTGCTTTTTTATAACACATTGCATAAATTAAGCATCAACATAGTGAAGTGGATCACAATTTTCAAAACTTAATTTTCCATCCTCATCTTTGTTGAATCATAATTTGCTGCTGTTATCACCTTTTTACTGTCGTGAATTACAAGTCCAAGTCACCTGACTGTCAAACATCAAATCGAGGTCGCAAGAATCTAGCTCCACCATGAATTTTGGTCGAGAATTCAAATTTTTGACCATTGTAGTGTGTATTCCTGAGGAAAATTTGTCCATTACTCACATTTTTTAGAAATTGTTGTCGCGATACCGGAATTCACGAACGCAAATTTTAGTAACTGCCAAGCCATTAAGTGATTTGACTGCCAACAATTTCTAACTCTTCATCAATACATTTCTAGTCATTTCTAGTCATTTACAAAGACCCCAAATGACTATAAATACCCTCTAAAACAGTAACATCCTTACTTCACTTCTAACATCAAATTCTCTCTCTCTCTCTCTCTCTCTCTCTCCTCTCTCAAAATTCTCTCATCCTCTCAAAATCTCTCAAACTCCTCACATGGCTCCTAAGAAATATCCATAGTAGATAAAGGCAAGGCCATTGCTCAACCTTCTGCCCCTCCTGCTCTTCACTTTATGAAGGGTATTACCAAAGAAGAGAAAGACCGCTACAAAGCAAACTCCTCCAAAACAATCTTCTGCAACAAAATCCCTTCAACTTTCCTATTAGAGACGTTAGCGCTTAATGAGGAAATTCGTGCATTCCTCTCAAACTTGGGTTGAATCGAGTTTATCTTCCGGGATTAACCCGATTATGAAGAAGCGGTTCAAGAATTCTTATGCACGATACAACTCAGTCGCAAAGCATATTCTCGAGCGGGCCAGTATGGGTTAGTTTTTTGAACTTTTGATGATCCCTATTTCATTACTTTGGACCAACGTTTCTCACTTTTCAACCTTCAAGTCAGAGAACACATACCTTTCATCATCTCCACACTTGACATTATTTACTTCGAGTTTTGGTTGAAAATCTCAATCGAAACTAAACACGACCCCAGAACCTCATTGGCCAAACACATTAAAACCTTACCATTTTGGATACTTTATCGTATCATCACCTTCTCGGTTAATGCTAGAGGAGATGGAAATAAAAAAGTATCATAAAAGGACTTGACATTTCTTTTCTGCCTTGTCAAGAACAAGCCAATCCAAACCAGTAGGTATCTTGTGGATCAATTAATCCATATGAACACTAAGCCTCAAAGCCAATTCCTTTTTCCATCCCACATCACTGCCATATATCGATATATAGGAACTCTTAATGAGGATAACAAAAAGTTCCTCACTAAGAAACTTCTACCATCATAAAACTTTTTTGATCTCACCTATCTCATCAACGCCAAAACAATTCACCCAGACACTTATGCCTACACTTTGGGTGCAATTGGTGCTAAAAAGATGGACTCCTCCTAAGCCTCAAAAAGGAAGAGACTAATTATTGAAGAAGGAGCTCAATCCATCCCTCCTTAACAACAAACTGGATAAGTTGATGAGGATGATGAAAAGGAGATTTTTGTTCCTCTCTTATCTTCATAGTGATATGGTAGACCTGCAAGAGAAGTTGCGAGTCCCTCATTGCCATCTTTCGGACTTCACTGAGTTTGATGATAATGCAATGATCAAGTGGAGGATGGAGATGAAGTTAAAGGTGAAGAACTTGGTGATGATGAAGACTTTTTAGGAGATGATGATGATTCTCCTACTTTGTAGTTTAGGATCTCTTTTGTATCTTTCTTTTATGCAAAAAATGTGATCCCATAAAACATATTTATAAATTTATATATAAAAGTTGTTTCTTTGATGAAATTCTGGGTTATGTGATTGCTTTATTTTAATTTGTTTATGCATTTGCTCCCTATGATTGCTTGTCTATTTATGCAATTGATCTTTTTCCCTTCTACCTTCTTTTTGATCTTGCCAAAGGGGGAGAAATAGAATCTAGAATGAATCAAAGGGGGAGAGAAAAATAATAACATTAGTTGAGGGAGAGCATAAGAGCATCATAATCATACTTAGCATAAGAGCATCATAATCATACTTAGAATTTTTGGTCTTGAAGTCATACTTATAAAAATTCACTAAAATTTATAAGTATACTAAAAGATTCTAAGTATACATTGAACAAATTACCACTCCAACTTTACATTCATGCATTATTTTCCTTTAAGATCAATTTAAGTTGTCAAAATAAAAAAGGGAGAGATTATTGGACTAGGTTGGTTAACCCTAAGCCTTAGACCTCTTTTGATCTTGACAAAGGAGATTGATCAAATCTAATGTTTCTATTAAGTATTGTTTTGCAGAATTAAGTTAGACTTTCAATTGGAAGTTGGATGGGTTTCACAATCTTCAAGGAGGCAAAGTTCATCAAAATTTATGGTCAGTGATTTGTAATTCGAGATAGCAATTTAGCTCAAGATAGGGTGAAACTAGGCCA
Organism: Omphalea diandra; assembly: GCA_949677035.1. NCBI lineage: Eukaryota > Viridiplantae > Streptophyta > Magnoliopsida > Malpighiales > Euphorbiaceae > Omphalea > Omphalea diandra. The sequence goes on along the minus strand of CATIWR010244369.1, from coordinate 11,340 downwards.
GACAGATTCGCGGGTATCATCACTGCCACGACTCATCTAAAAATGGGAGTGTCAAAGTCACAGACGAATTTATGGTCATTGTAATGCCTTAGTCGCGATCGCGAATTTCATAGTGACTGAATAGGGAACCAAGTCCATAACCACAACGTGCCAAGTGTCCCAGGTATCTGTCGAAGAATAAAATTTGTGAGGGTGACATTATAGGTAGCCATCGTGATTCATAAAGATGAAAATTCTCCTTCAAACAAAAGAATTCGCTTCTCAGTCACGCCCTGTACAAGGATTGATTGCGACTGCGAAGTTTGTGGGTAATTAGAAAACACGATTATATTTTTCTGATGGACCAATGAGGAGCTGACACGTGGATTAGCCATTAGACACAAACGGGGTTTTCCACAGCAATTTTTGGCTCCCATATGAAAATTGGAATGTCATGACCGCGACTCCCTCCTGTCATGCAATTAATGCAGAATTTACCTAGCATGTCTTGAAGATTTGATGAGTTTCATAGTCTAACATATCTTTAGTAGGTATGAGCTATAACTACTCCACCAAACAGATGTAATGCAAAAGAATTCATTAACTTGTAACCAAACTCTTATAAATTTGCTACTCTTTCTTTCAATTCTTCTTTGTGCTTTAAGTGATTGTTTGATGTGAGCATTAAACACCCATTGTAAAAGGTTTTAGTGTGAGCCTAAGAAAACACTTGAGAAAGGTTTTAGTGTGAGCTTGTGAAAACACTTAAGAGAAATTTTAGTGTGAGCCTTATAAAATACTTGTAAAAGGTTGTTGTGCGAGCCTTGAAAACACAAAGTGTAAAAGTTAGGTGTAAGCTTGGAAAAACCATTTTAATTGAGCGAAACACCCAATTGTAGAGAATTGAGGAGTGGATGTAAGGTTGGTTAATACCCGGACCACTATAAATCTTTTTGTCTCTTTTCTACTCTATCTTTATCCTTCACTTTAATTTTTATTTAAACACTAATTAAACCCACCCCCCCCCCCCCCCCCCTTTCTTAGTGCCTAGGGCCAACACTCTCAATTAATTATTTTTATAAATTATTATGCATTATAAAAAGAAATAATTATAATAAAAGAGAGAAAGGGTAGAGTTGGAAAAAATTAATTAATATTCATTGATAATTGTAAAATGTCAAGTATTATGGAACAAAAATTTCTCTTTAAAATGACATCTATTTTAAAACGAATGGAGTATTCTATATAGTTTTTTATTGATCCTTGTGCATTAAGAAAAAGGTTGAATTGCTGGTAAATTTAAAGTTTTAAAGTGAGTGGTTGATTAAAAGTAATAAAGAAAGGAAGAAAAAAAAAATCAAGACACAATAGATTTATAGTGGTTCGAGTATTGACCATCTCTAAGTCACTCCCTAATTATTTAATTAGGTATTTCACTATCACTCAAATTACACTAGGTATTTTACAAACTCACGCTCCAACTTAGTATTTAGACCCATACCCAATCTAAGCACTCTTGTATTTAAAGCTCACACATAACCTAGCAATCAATTTTTCCAAATTAAAAATAAACCTTAGCTCTCAATTAAAAGTGCATCAAACTTTTACAAGCAATTAATACAATCTCAACTATCAAAGTGCAAAAACAATAAAAAGAGTCTTTGAGAAATCAATTTGCAAGAGTTTGGGCACAATAAATGGCTATTCTCTTGCATCTAAGGCCATTTGATAGGGTATTTATAGATTTTAACCACAATTAGCTGTTAGGAACATATTAACATTAAATTTTCAAAAGTTTGGTAAGAAATCCTGTATTTAATACTTGTTAGATGAATTTCAAGATCAAGATGCTTCAATCACATTCACGATATACATTTACCATAAGGATTCCCATATCATGATCATGATCTTCATATTATATCTAATAACTAGTGGCACTTGACATTTCTTTATTCATTACAAGGACTAATTATTACAATGCTTCATTTTAGTATAAAGATCGCAATTGCGATACCCTAATCTTGATTGCGATCTTGAATCACATTGGATTAGGTGGTCACGACTCATATCACATACTAGCTTCCCATTTTGTGTTGCATTAGATTTTTGATCACGTATGCACCTTGAGCATTGTGGTCACAATTTCAAATCACCACAAAACTAGTAAAACACGTGGCACGCTTTAACTGATTTCCTGGCTAGCTGGTGTAACTTTTTTTTCTAGATTTTGAAGGTTGCAATTCCAAGCTCTCTTTTTTGGTCGTGAAGGACATTTTGTGCTGAGGTTCATGGGCACGATGCTGACTACATATTGGTCTGTTTCTTTTGATTCCAAATTGAAGCTTGATCGTGACAACGACTCTTAGATCTCGATCATGATTTATAGGTCATATTTTTCTTTAGAGTTTTTGCTTTCTTTTGACTTTAAACTTATTTCCTAGAAAAGCAATACTTAGAAAACATATTAATAGCCTTCAATCTAACTTGTCAAGATAAAAAATGAGGTTTCACCAAGTTTGATAAACTTTGTTCAACATTTTTATATAAAAATTTTAAATCAATGTTATATTTTATCATTAATTTTAAAATCTAAATTCATCAATATATTATTGTTAATTGATCTTAACAAATACAAATTATTATAATAATTTCATAAATAGTCTTACTATAAATTATGCATTATTAGTTAAATTAATACTTGCTTATAAAATGATATTTCCATTAACAAATTTAAGAGATATATAGCATTTTATATTATATTAAAGCTAATTAATGTTTATTTTTATAAAATTAATATTCATATGTATTAAATTTATAAAGAAAGATATAAATTATTTATTGATTACTTAAGTAATCATAATTTTAATTTTTTATATATGAAAGGTTTTTTTTATTATTATTTTGAAGAAATCTAATGACTAATAAATTAATTTTTATTTTAGAAACTTAAGAGTCATAAAAAAATAAAAAAATATTTGATAACATGCCACATATCAAGTCGTAAATATTTGAAATGATTGATGTGAAAAAACTTAAGAGTCATAGATAAATAATAAAATATTTAAAATTTTTTCATAATGTACTATATATATCAAGTCATAAATGTTTTAAATGGTTGATGCACCAAATTATTAATAAGGGTACAATACTATAAACTCTTCATCTCTTAATTTTAAAAAAATACTAAAAACTATTTGTATTTTGACATTATTAATTCATAAGCCTATTTGTCAATTCTATGATTAAAGTTATATGAAATATCAAAATTACTATTCTTACTCAAATTAATAATTTTCTTCTCAAAGGTGAGTTAATTTATTTGATATTTGAGGTATTTACTGTCATTACTAGTAGAAGCTTATTAAGTTTATGTGCACATATTGATCTAAGTGGCATTATTGATGGTCAGTAGACTTAATAAGGAGACTGTTTTGTATTTGCAACTAGGTGAAGGATTATATGAATTTGTTAAACTAAATAAAAATAAATTATTTGCATAATTACACTTATATGAATACTTGAATGTTTGCTTAGAAGTCAGAGAACAAAAGTATATTTTATATGAACACATATACAATTGATACATTATGTTATGATTTGTGTTACATGTGATGTGTTATTTAGATTAATTATATTGTGTTGTATGGTATTGAGGCAAGATAAGGACTTGAATCATAGTGCAACTTGTGTTGTTTTGTGTTATTTAGATTAATTATCATGCACCTTAATCATATACGTTGATCCTTATGCACCAAGAGAGAGTTGAATTGGTGAAAAATTTAAAGTTTGGAGTGAACAAAGTACAAATAAAAGTTAAAGAAAATGGAAAGAAAAGATTAACACACAAGAATTTATAGTAGTTCAAGTATTAACCAACCCTATGTTCATTTCCTAATTCACTAATTGGGTATTTTACGAACTCGCTTTTTGTTTTACAAGCTCACACAAAACTTAGTGTTTAGCTCACACCCAACCTTAGTTAAACTTTGTGTTTAAGGGTAATACATATCTTTACAAGAGTTTTACACACTTAAGGGTCACTCTTAAACCTAAAACTCAATGTTTAAGGCTCACACTTAATCACTTATATGTAATGAATATTTTTAACAAATAAAGTACACAAGTAATTAAAAGAGAGAAAGAGAGAGAGAAAAGAAGGGGAGAGAGAGAGAAAGAGGCTTAAGAAATCAAATTACAAGAATTTAGGCATAATAAATGTTGGTTCTCTTGCATTCAAGGCCGTTTGGTGGAATATTTATAGATTTCAACCACCAAAGAGCTGTTGCGAAGGAAACTATGTACAAATCTCTAAGATTTGGTAGGTAATTCTGCATTTAATATTTTTCAGAACATTTTTGTGGTTGAGATCCTTAAATCATGGTCATGATTGGTTTTTTGTGCTCATAATTGCTTTTTCATGATTGACAGTTTCAATTGTATCTAACAGTTAGTAACACATAGTGTTTGATAATTGGTTCTTTAGAAACTAGCCATTAGAACATTCCATTTAGTTTAAAAGTCTCGATCATGGTCATGATATATGATCATGTTGGAATAGGTTGAGATTCTCACTGTGGACAGGGCCTAGATGTTTTAGTTTAATCTTGAAGCAAAGTTGCAGTCGCGCCTCTTAGCTTGTAGTTATAAACTGTAAATTGCTTAATGACTGCGATTTAGATTCGATTCTGATTAAAAATTCAATTGGAGCTTTAGGTTATATTTTAAAGCTCGATAGCTGTTGTGATTGTCCAAATAGTGCTCTGACTAACTTTTTAGTCATGATTCTTTTGTCTTAGATGCGATTTATGGGCCAAGTTTAAGACTTAGAGATCACTTACATTTGACTTTCCAACTTATTTTTTTTTTATCTTATTTCTATAAGAACAATACTTAATTTAATCATTAGTACCTTTCAATCTATGTTTGAAGATCAAAACGACCACTTAGGTCCAACTAGTCTATTCCTTTTTGATTTTGACTACTTAGATTGAATTTGCCACATATAATTTGTCAAAGATGCATATCCTTACAAAATTCAAATGTCTAGAAGTCAATTAGGTGTTTGGAGGATATATTTCCTTAAGAATACAATATCTCAAAAATAGTTAGGTAATGGGATTTAGAGATTTTAAACATACACCTCCTCAATCAATGCTCCCCCTTAGTTATCTCAAATAATCTAATATATTACCATTAACCTTGCTTATATTTGTATAAATTTCTCTCCCTCTTTGTCAATATCAAAAAGAAAAGGAATGGGGAAGAAAAAGTAAGAGGGAGAACATTCAAGTAACATGAATATTGAAGTCATCACAAATAAGGACACTTGATGACAAAGAAATAAAAAATAATTAAAGCATTTTCATTAAGATAACCAAACCCAAATATAAGCATTCAAACCATAAAATTTCAAACATTTACTAGAATGTTTGATTACAAGTTTGGGCATATTAACTTAAAAAGCAAAAAAAAAAAAAAAAAAAAAAAAAAAAAAGAAATAGAAAGTGAAGATGAAAAATAAAAATAAGAAATAACAAAAGAGACTAAAAATTGGGAAATTGATCATTACTTGTCAATGGGTGACATAAAGAGAGTAGGAGGAGAAGAAGGTTGAGATAAAGCCTTTACCTTAATCTCTTATTATGGCGCATTTTCGCCTTCTTCAATCATAAGTCTTCTCCTGTTTTATTATTGAAAAGCTTATTGAAGTCTCACTTATTCTGCTATAAGCAAGTACTCATAAGTATGGGGTTTGATAGCTTTGGCATTCAATAAATAGTTAATGTCAAGGAAATTGGTATTTGGGAGGTAAGTGGTTTTAAACAATTATTCATTTTGTAGATTCAAAGCACCTATATGTCTATAAATTGCAATAATGTCAGGGAAAAGTAAAATTTGGCCATGTTTTGACTTAGTTAAGTGAGCAACTTGATCAATGAAAATCAGCCTGATTGGATTAGTTTTCCCTTAATTAAATAATAAAGGAAGCAAAAATCTTTTTATGACATCTTTTCATTGCCATCATTGCAGGCATTGATAAAAAAAGTGATATGCAGTGAAAGAGCCAAAAAGTTAAGGAATTGATGTTTTTGGCTAAGGAGGTTTTTGATGGAAATCCAATGCCAAAAGTCATTAAAATCAAGATCGAGTTGGCTTAGGTTCCATGGGACATCATTCCTGGTTTAAAAATTGAAAAGAGTGCAAAGAGAGTCATAGGTTAAGAACAATGATTTGCCAAAGCATCTAAACAAGACCCGTCCATGAATACCTACTTCATTAGTTGTATCTTTGTTGATGATCATAGTAGCTAAAAAACTATCTACTCACCTTATTGTATTTGGGTTCATATCAAAATATGAATTGCCCCCAACTTAAGTTTGATAGGTAGGCCTTGATTTCCCTTTTGATTTTAAGGGATTGAAGAGCAAACTTTGAGTGGATTTTGCTTGGAAGGATAGTTTTATTCTTGATCAATATAAGTGTCTCCTTATCTTTTGGAGAAACTCCTTTCATTAAGTGAAGAGGGGTTGTCTTGGAGGGGGAGGAGGGAGGTAGAAGTCCTAAGGGCCTTATCCTTATTGGAGTCCTTAGGTTGTTTTTATTTAGGGACCATGAAGAAAAATATTATAAACTAGAAAAGAGGAGAATTAGGGGAAAATGAGAGGGATTTGAGAGAATGAGGGAAGAAATGGAAGAAAAGTTGAAAAGATGGTTAAAAATTCATTTAAATAGGTAAGGGAAGAACTAAAAATGGCTAGAAATTCATTAAATACATAAAAAGTCATTTAAAGTGAGGCAGTTATTGCCTAGTAGATTTTGTAATTCGTAACCACTAAAGGTGGATCACGATTGTGAATTCCAAAAAATTGTGAGTAACGATTCGTTTAACCTTAAAAAAATGTATTGTAAGTGGTTGAATTTTGAAAATTTTGAAAATTTACAATGGCAAATTGAAATTGTTAGCGCAAAAATTGAAACTTTAGGTAATTAAAAGTGACATATAAATCTCAGATGTGATCAAAGTTCTCGATCGCAATTTATGAGCCAGTTTAACAAATGAGCTTAAAAATGAAATTTTCTTAAATGACTCATATACTAATTGATCAAAATGCTATTTAGATGATTGATTTAAACATATGAATGTGGTAAAACTCAAATGTAAATGGAATCAATTCATCACAACACACATAAGCAACATAAAATATCAAAATCACAATATATAGACATCAAACATATCAATCAAACTGTAATGAGACCTTTTTCACTCTAGGGAGCTCTTATTAGTTCCTTTTTCATGAAGTTCATCCTCACTTTATCAAAGGATTTAGTGAAAATATCTGCTAATTAATTGTTAGTGTCAATAAATTCTAACAACATTACCATTCCTAATGTATATATATTGGCTTCTAAAATATTAGATGGCATTCTTTGAAAGGTATATTAAACTTGTATTATCACATTTGATGGGAATGTAATCAACATCTTTGCTATAATCCTTGAGTTATTATTCATTCAAAGAACTTGAGTGCAACAATAACCTGTCGCCATGTATTCCACTTCAACAATGGAGAACACAACAAAAATTTGCTTTTTACTAAACTAAGAAATAAGACATTCACTAATAAATCAATAAGTTCTAAAAGTGTTCTTTTTATAAAGTAAACTACTAACATAATTTGCATTTGAATATCTAAGAAGCAAAAAAATGAGTTTCTAGGATACTATAAACCTAAATGCATAGTGTCATACAAGTATGTTAAAATTCTTTTGATCACATGTAAATGAGAATCTATAGGATATGATTAAAATCTTACAAATATGCGTTATACATGATATTAGATCTAAAAGCAATAAGATAGAGTAAAGAATTAATCCTACCTTTATACTTTTTTTCATCAATAGGCTTATTTGATTCATCTTTGTCAATTTAAATTGATGAACTCATTGGTTTCTTTGCTTTCTTGCATCAATCCATTCCATATTTCTTAAATAATTCCTTTGTGTACATAAATTGGTTGATGAAGATGCCTTCTTTGCATTATTTGATTTGTAGACTAAGGAAGAACTTAAGCTCTCTCATCATGCTCATTTCAAATTCCCTAGTCATACACTTAGTAAATTCTTTATAAAGAGATTCATTAATAACACCAAAGATTATATCATCAACATAAATTTAAATAATAAGTGTATCTTTGTTATGTTTTTTCATAAACAATACAGTGTCAACCTTACCCTTTTTAAAATTATTTTTCAAAAGAAATGAACTAAGCATTTTATGCCAAGCTCTAGGAGCTTGGTTCAATCCATATAAGGTCTTAGTTAGTTTGAAAATGTGGTTTGGCAAATCATGAGACTCAAAACCTAGAGGTTGTTCAACATACACTTCCTCCTCAATAAATCCATTTAAAAATGTACTTTTAGCATCCATTTGAAAGAGTTTGAAATTCATATGATGTGTATATACAAGAAAATCCTAATTGCCTTTAATCTTGTAGCCAAAGTAAAAATTTCATCATGATCAATGCCTTCCACTTAGTTGTATCGTTGAGCAACCAATCTAGCTTTGTTCCTTATGATGGACCCTTGCTGATCTAACTTATTCCTACTTACCCATTTACATCCCATTACCAAGAGCTGTTTGGGCCTTGGAAAAACTTTATTTATCTCAAATTGGTTCAGCTTCTTTTGCATAGCAATCACCCAACAATCATTATTAAAAGCCTCATTAATTGATTTTGGCTCAATTTAAGAAATAAGGGTAAGATTGTTATCTAAGGCATTGAGTTAAGCTCTAGCACTTACACTCTTTAAGGTCTCCCCATTTATGAGTTCCTTTGGACGGTTCTTGGAGTACCTCCAATTCTTGAGTAGATCTTGAGAATGGTTCTCCTCTTATTGTTGTTAGGTTTGCTCAATCTATTGAGGTGGTGGTTCCTTCTTTTCAACCTCTACTTCAATTTCTGTTAGAGTTGGATGATTTTTAGCTTCTTTAATTCACCTATAAGATCATCAACAAAAGAGTGTTTTTCAAGATCAAGTTTACTAGACTAATAAAAAACAACATTCATAGACTCTTTAACCACTAAAGACTTTTTGTTAAAGACTCTATAACCTTTGCTAATGATGGAATAACCTATGAAAATGCATTCATTAGTTTTGAGGCAAAATTTCCAAGGTTATTCTTGGTATTTAAAATATAGTATTTGTACCAAATACTCTAAGGTATGAAAGCTTAGGCTTTCTTCCATTCCATAACTCATAAGAGGTTTTTATTTAAATTTAGCCTTTTGAAAACCCTATTTGCAATGTAATAAGAAGTGTTGATGGCTTCAACCTAAAAGTAATAAAAAAGAGAATACTTATTGAGCATAGTTCTAACCATCTTCATTAAAGTTCTATTTTTCCTCTCTACAACACCATTTTGTCATGATGTTTTAGGAGTTGAAAGAAATACCATTTTTCAAATAATAATTTTCAAAATACTCATTTTGAAAGTATTTTCCATGGTCACTTTTAATACTATAAATGATGTAACCTTTTTTTATTTTGAACTCTTTTTGCAAAACTTTTAAATGCATCAAAAGCATCCCCCTTATGAGTTAAGAAACTAACCTAAGTAAACCTTAAGTAATCATCAAGAAGAATAACTATATAATGTTATCTACCTAAACTAGCATTCCTAATAGGTCCAACCAAGTCCATGTGAATGAGTTGAAGTGGTCTATAAGTACTTACAACATTTTTGGATTTAAAGGAGGTTTGGTGTTGCTTCCCCATTTGAGAAGGTCCACATGTCTTGTCTTGATGAACTTTAGCTTTGGAAGACCTTCCACTTATTCTCCTTTTGAGAGATTTTGAAGAAGCTCCATGCTTACATGTCCAAGTCTTATTGCTAATGTTAAACAAAACACTTAAAGGATTGGTTAGCTAAATTGTTTAAATCAATTATGTAGGTATTGTCTAGCCTTTTACCCTCAAAGACTACACTGTCATCTACTAATACTAAGGTAGTCATAAAGGATTATCTAGAGTTAAAGGTGACTGTATTACCTTTATCACACAATTGACTTACTCTCAATAAATTATGCTTCAAACTATCAATAAGAAGAACATTATCAATTAGGGGGCAACCTTTCTTTCTAATGACACCAATGCCAATTACCTTACCTTTAGCATTATTTCCAAATATGACATTTTCACTATCATTTTCTTTGATGGATGTGAATAGCTTTCTATTTTTGGTCATATGCTTTAAGCATCCACTTTCTACATGCCAATCATTATCACCCTTGGTGCTGTTAAACTATTCATATAAAACGTAATAAATTCAATTTTGTTTAGGTAACCAACATACTTGGGGTCTTAGGGGGTTAGGCCTAAAAGGATCCTCAAGTTTGAGATGAGCCTTCCTAATATAACAAAACACATTAATGTGACCATATCTCATGAAATAATGACATTGGAGTCTAGACTTATTAATTTTTCTCCCTTGAAATACTTTGGTATGAGTAGGGGGGGTCTTCTCATACCATTTCCATGAGAATGCATGTAAGAGCAAGTGTGGTGAGCAATAAGAGGTATGTGTTTATGTGTATGCCACTTGTTATATATGAATGCATGGTTAGCTCTTAGAGGCTTAGCTCTATAGCTTCGAGGTGCCTTCTCTTTAGTTTTAGGCATGGAAGGTTTAGCAATTAGAGCACTCCTTTCCTAATCACCTATATACTAGAAGTTTGAGGAGTAAAAACTTTGATGACGAAAGGAAGAGAAAATATGGATGTAGAAGCTCCATCGTAGCTAGGACCATGTTGCTCTATAGGTGACCTTTGTGATATAATTAATATATCCAAAGCCTCCTTCCCTTTTGAAATTTTGAGATGGAGTTTCTCAACTCAATAATTTCATTTTTTAAAGAATCATTTTCTTTTCTTAAAGAATCATTAGAGGAGTTTTTAGAAAGTTGTTCCAAAGATTTTTGAAGTCTTTCATTAAAAGTCTTTAAGCTAGAAATAAGGTCATTTAAACTTTTAAAATCTTCCTCATGTTTTGAACATTTTTTCTCATAAAATTTCATTTTAGATTCATATTTATCACATCTTAAAGCCATAGCTTAAAGAAGCTCATCATCCTAATCTTTAAAACAATGTGTAACATCCTCAACCCAAATCATATGCATTTTAATTATGTTATATTTGAATATATGCATTGGATAAATAATTTTTTAGACATGTGAATTGGAGAAACATGACGATGACACTTGCACCATTACATTTGGGACACTTGAACATATATGTAATGTTTGTATGGTTGCATGGCAAATTACCTTATGTTGTGTGCATGTTATAGTATCATAAATAATGG
>CATIWR010244356.1:0-10519 GCA_949677035.1 Omphalea diandra | reverse complement strand
TCTTAATAGCAAAATATAAGTATTATTGAATACTTTCAGAATACAAAGTCAATGCAGGTGTAGTTATCATAATGATGATAATCTCAAATCAAATGGCAATATTGCATTCAATTATATATTAATGTCATAATTTATATAAATCTGGTCAACTTTATCTTATTGATACATTCAAAAAAATTGATCAATGAAAAATATTTTTCTGATTAAAAGGAAAACTTTGTCATCTTTCAGAAAAATGACTTTTCATTTTAAAAACAGAAAGTAATTTTTTGGACTTTTAACAAGCTCATTCAAATAAAAATAAATAAATCATATAAACATATATATTTTTTAGAAATATATTTTTAAAATAAATTATTTTTCGTGAATCAAATTGAGTCTTACTAATAAAATATAAGTATTATTGAATACTTTCATAATACAAATTCAATGCAGGTGTAGGTACCATAATGATGATAATCTCATATCATATGGCAATATTGCATTCAATTATATATTAATTAATTGGTATTTTATGTTTCGTGTAGTTTAAAATTAATTTTAATTTTTAGAATTTTAAAGTGTAATTATATAAGTAATATTATTGTTTATTATACTTATTAAATGATATAAAGTAAAAAGTTCAATATCAATAATACCATGTGGTTTTTCTCTTTAACAAATATGGTCACGGAAAATTCTACTTTGTAATATAATGTTGTTTGTAAAATGATACAAAATTTGTAACTTCATTACATCTATCTAACCTGGTACTAGATTTTGTACATTATTTCAACTAATTATGTATCTAAAATTTGGATGCAAAATTTTTCAATCTAAATACAAAATTTATTCATTTTTTATTTACTTTTTGTATATATTTAAAAAAATTATATAGTGATAGAAACATAATTTTTTCAAATATGTATGTAAAGTAAAAAAAAAAAAGTAAAAATTTTGTATTTATAATGAAAAATTATGTACTAATACACAATTAGTTGAAATATTATACAGAATCTAACACCAAATCAAATGGATGTAATAAAGTTATGAATATGATACCATTTTGCAAACAATATTATACAACATGGTAGAGTTTTGTCAATAAACAAATCACGAGGTCATATACAAAAGACGAAAATCATAGTATAAAATTTTGTACTTTTCCTCAATAATATATTCAATACATTGAGTTTTGAGATATTATTTATTCTTTTAATATAATATTTAATTTTTCAATGTCTACCTATTGTTTTTATACATAATAATTTATTATTGTGAGTTACAAATAGTTTGAGATTATCAAAGAGATATAATTATAATGTAAATCAACATATTTTTTAGTTTTAAATAATTGTAGAAGTTTTAAAAGAAGATAATAAAACAAAGAAAATGATAAAACATGTGCTAGAAAATTTTAATTATATGAATTATTTATCATTAATAAAGTTAAAGTTTTGAAATAAAGTTAAAAGTTATATATTAAAGCCTTATTAATAGAGCGAATAAAATTTAATCAAATTTTACTAAATCAACATATATAAAACTAAATTGAGAAAATTGTGTCACATCACATTTTTGTTTTAATGTCTATTTGATATAATTCTAAGTCCATATATGCAACAATGGCTAACATAAGGCAAATTAAGGCAATCCTAACCACTAGTAAAAAAATTTTCTCATAATCAATCTCCTTTTTTTAGTGTATCATTTAGCTACTAATCTAGCCTTGCACCTATCAATAGAACCATCTGCCTTGCATTTAATCTTAGGAACTCAATTGTTTCAAATAGTTTAAAGCCTAGGCAAAAGGTGAACGAAGTTCCAAACTTGATTTACCTTCATTGACTCCATTTCTTATTGAATTGCTTTCATCCAGTTTTAAGCAAATGGTTCTGATGGAGGCTCTTAAACTATTATAGCATTCTCATCATCTTCTAGTGCTGCCATGAAAGCCTCTCCCTCAATATCAAACGCTTACAAGGGTTCCTTCCATGAATGCTCCTACGTGGCTAAGGATTTTGTTCATCTTGTTCCATTAAATTAGATTCTTTAGGTTTATTATTGTGTGTAAAACTTTTACAAGTACACAACTCACCTCAAGTAATATAATGATAAGTAGAGATCGCTTCCACTAGGATTGTTTTACACAAGTACAATTAAAGTATTAATTTTTCTATTTCTAGCAGTCGAAATAATAAAAGAATAATAACAAAAACTGAAATTGTAAAATAATAAAATAAAATTGAAATTAAATTAAAAGAAACTCTATATGATAATGATTTCTAGGAAATTCGAGTACATCATAATACCATTCTATAAATATATCAAGAGAATTATTTCAATTGAGATTGAGTGGTGCTTGAAGATTAATTTTCTTAATTTGCTCAATAATATATCTCGAGCAAAATTGAGTATATTATTACTTAAATTAAGCCTACCCTTGTGGTCATAAAATTCAATAACAATGCATTAAGCTTCATGAATAATCCTTGAATATCTCTAAAAGTCAAGTTTGCTCCTATGGTCTTAATCTCATAGTTTAACATCCTAAGACGGTTAAGCTTCCACTTTCACTCCCTCATCTACAATCTCAAACATTACACATATGTAGTAGTTCATACATATAAGATAAATTAAACTCAAACATATTAAATCAAGACACTCAATCCAATTGAAACAAAAATCACTTCACAGATGCATGAAATAAATATTAGACTTTTACCCTAATCTCTAGAATTAAAGAATTAGTTCATTCTAAAAGAAGAAAAAGAAAAAAAAGAAAAAAGAATCCATTGAATTTAGTAGAAGAATTTCAAAAAAAAAATCTTCCTAACAAAAGCAATGAAAACCCTAAGAGAATGGTCTCCAATCTTTATAAAATCTTTTTTTTTATTTGGTGTAAATCTTGGATCCACTTTTCTCTCCTAGTAATCTACATTTTTCTACCAAAAAATCCCTATCCATATTAGGTCTTTCTTATCTTAAAATGGTAGTCTGCTTATGTTTCTCAACTCTAGATTTGACATTTTGCATGACCTGATGCGTAGGTCATGCAGCAGCCCAAGACTTAACTGCTTATGTTATTCTACTCTGCTGACTTGGCAACTCTGTATCTCTACGTGGTCCAGCGCATGCACCACGCAATAACCCATGCAACATTATTGAGAACTGCAATTTAGCTCATTTTTCGAGAATTTCCCGCATGAACATGTAAGAGACAGAAATTTAACTTATTCTAAATAAAAACACTATAAAATAAAAAAACTCAAAACTTCTAATCTCAAAATATATACTAAAATAATCCTTATCAAACTCCCTAAACTTAGAGTATTATTTGTCCTTAAGCAAAGAAAAAACACAAGAGAACTTTTCATTGAAAACCTTTGAATTTAGAAAACTTCATAATAAACTAAGATAATCAAACTCAAGAAAATTTATGATATTAAAGTTCACTATTAAAATTTTGCAAGCAATTCCAAGCATAAATCAATCAAAAAATATGTAAAAATCACAGTATACCTTTTTCACTTTGATGCAATTTAAAAACAAACATAATACAAAATAGCAATGTCAAACACATAATCAATCTCCACTAATGTAATTACACACTTCATCAAAGATCAAAAGGTTTTTATTGTCTTGTAACGTAGACAGGGGAAAAAATGGATTGCCAAAGAAAAGGATAAAAATGTTCAAATAAGAGAATTCCAAGAACGAAAATAATCAAATAACACTAAAAATTCACATATGTTCTCAAAATTTTCTAACTTATCAAACCATTCATTCTTTTATTCCTTAGCAATAATCAATCACTCAAACAATCCAAATTCATCACAAAACTCGAGTAAATTGTATATATAATGCATTTCACATAGATTTGTGAACTCTAAACAATTTAAGCTTTAGAACTCAAAAGACATTACAACTCTCAACTTTTTCTTTTTTCATCTTTTTTCTCTTTTTTTTTTGTTTTTTTATTATTTTTGTTTTCTTTTGTTTACACTAACCTAAATAACCAACAAATTGTAAATATGAAGCATTACATTTCTTAACTTTTTTTTCCTAAATATCAAACACTTACACATGCTCAAATATAAAATCAATAAGGAAATTCAACTTTCTCAATAAAACATAATGGAAACTCTAGTGCCACTTAAAAATTTCAAACCTGAAATTCTCTTAGTAGGTAAGCCATAATATGAGATATATGGTAATAACGTTAAGGGTACCAACAGAAAGGCTTGTATACACTATAAAAGTGTATTTAACTGCTTAAAAAGGGTCCAAGAGAAAAAAATTGATAAGGTATGGAGGGGACTAAATGGGTTAACACAAAAAATGACTAAATCATTTCCTTAATTAAATGTGAAATGATATTTCATCCCAAAAGATTGTATGTCTTATTCTAGAATTAGTGGAAAAGTTTTTAACAAACCAGCATGCATATGCTTAAATCTAAACAAGCAATCAATTCCTAGGTGTAATGATTCAAGCAAATTTCTCAATCAACTTAACAAGAAATTGTTTGCATCATTTATCAAACTTATTCAAATGTCCAAATTTTCTAATAAAATTGATCATGCATAGTTCAATTACAAGTATTTCAAAATTCAAGAATTCATAAATCATGAAATGATCACTCTCAAGTTAATTCATTTTCACTTTTAGAGCCAACAATTTAGCCAAAAAATTGACAAAAAAAAATGAATTCCAATATTCACAAAAGAATAAAAAATTGAAAGAATTAACTCAAGTGTCTCCCTTAAACTTAAATTAAACATTGTCTTCAATGTTTGAAAAGAAAATAAAATTTCCATGATAAATAGAAAAATACTTCCTTTTCATGTAACTTGGAAATAACTTAGTGCCAAATTAATTCTCAAATTGATCGAATCCATGAGTCTTTCCTACAATTCAATCCAACAATATATCTATTATATATAGATAATTCAAAAAAATTCTCAAGCATCTGCACATCAATATCTCAATTCGCAAAAATTTCAATAACCACAAACGCATCTAAATTCACAAAAACATATTTTCATTTGCTAAAAATACAACTTTGAATAAAATTCTCAATCTAATCTTCAAATTTTTATTTTCACAAACTAAGAATAGTCATTAGTTCATGGAAATTAATCACAATGCATTTTTTTTAACAATCACAATGCAACCATATCCCCAAAAATATATCACCATTCATGAAAAGCAAAACTAAAAGTCATAAATCAAATACCCAAAGTTCCTATTTCTATATAATAATAACCACAACTGCTAATTTGTCAACAATCATAATTCAGTTTTTTGCACTTGCAAAATAATAAGCAAAATTTCCACAAACAAAATATTTTTTCTCACTATTGCATCCGCCAAAAAAAATTACTAAACAAATTAACCAACAAACACAATTCACATTAAACAAAAAATTCAAATAATTGATATCCAAAAAAATACAAATACTTCAATAAAAAAAACATCATATTAACGAAATACACAAACATTCAAACATCACAGAAAAAAAAAAAGAACTAAATTGTTAATTCAAACCCTATAACAAATAAATACAAAATATCTCAAAATAGAATTACTAAAAAAATCTATTCTAAACTTGCAATAATTTGGAACACAAAATACCAAAATAATAGTATAAAAAATAATAGAAAAAAAAGAAAATAGAAAAAAAAAGAAACAAAAATTAATTTAAAAAAAAATATAAAACTCACTGGTTGGTTGATGGAGATTGTTGCTAGAGCCCCATATACGTAAAACAAAAAAAAAATGATGACTTATTGCAGGTTGTTGTCAATCCGATTTAAACTTTCCATTATATGGTGACTTTAATTTTTTTTTTTCTTTTCCAAAAAGGCACTAGCAAAAAAAAAACTAATGGATTTCTTTTTGCAATTATTTTAGTGATGGACAATATGAGATTTGGGTGGTTTTGGAGGAAAGAGAAAGTGGGTAGGCTGGGAGGAGGTGAGCAGATTAGGAGAAGAGGCTAGGCGGATATGGATAAAGTTTAAGGTTTATGTGTGTTTAGTTTAGGAGAAAACAATATGAGTATTTAAATGAGCTATCATCTGAAGTCATTTGGTCCATGCATGGCCCATGCAACACAACTGCAATTGAATTTCAGTATTTTCCTCTATTTTTGGACCTTTAAAGTGTTGTATCCTCCATAATCACTTTTGCTACTACTGCCTCATGATCATTACTCCCAAAATAACCTGCAATTAATCAAATTTAACTACATTACATTAACTCTAATTAAAAACAAAGGTAACATTCTAACTAAGAATTAAAATAGCAAAAACTACTAAATTTTTAAGAATTTAAACACTAAACTAACTGAAATCTAAAAATTAAAAAAAAAGAACATGTAGAAAGCCATTCACTTTGAATATTTTAACACTATCTCCTTCGTACAATTCTATAGCTCCGTGAGATGAAACTCGCAACACTTGCTGCCCAACTTCAAGTGAGGGCTTGTGAAATTACTTAACATGTCATAACTTATCTTTCTTCTTACAATCTTTACATGGATGGTTTGCTTTCAAATAATGGGCTATGTTTTCAATTTTAGGATTCTCATGCAATGGTGATCGCTTTTTAGTCTAACAAACTTTAAATGGATCCTTAGAATGTTCCCTTTTAAGAACCTCTTGAATTGGCTCATGAACTACATCCACCTCATTGCAATCATTAGTGGGAGAAAGTTTTTTTATTATTATTACTTTGAAAACTTTGAACTCTATGGATTCTCCCATCGCATTCAAAGTTAGCTTCCCATTCTTCATATCAATTATGGCTTCCGCAGTTGCCAATAATGGCCTTCCAAAGATTAATGGCATTTACACATCTATATCCATATCGAGCATAATGAAATCTATTGGTATAATGAACTTCCCTACTTGCATGAGAACATTTCCATCACTCCAATTAGGTATTTAACAAAGTGGTATGTTAATTGTAATGTCACTGCATTTGGTTGAATCTCACCAAGCTTCAATTTTCTTCAAACAAAAAAAGGCATTAGACTAATACTAGTACCTAAATCACATAATGCTCTATCAAATTTGTAATGAAAGATTTGGCAAGGAATACAAAAACTCCATGGATCCTTAAACTTTGATGGAAGCTTGTTTTGGATTATGGCACTGCATTCCTTGGAAAAGGTTATGGTCTCAAATTCTTCTAACTTCCTCTTATTAGACAAAAGTTATTAGAGAAATTCTACATATTTTAGCATTTGTGATAAAACCTTAACAAATGAAATATGGTCATGAATTTGATTAAAAATCTCCAAGAACTTAGCATATTGTTTCTCAAACTTATGCAATTTCAATGGTTGAGGAAAAAGGATGGGTGGAATGTAAGGTCTCATAGGTGTAGGCTTACTTCCTTCATCCTCTTTAGCTTTCTCCATATTGTCTTTCTCATCTAAGTTGAATTTTGAGCCTATTTCTTTACTTCTTTGGACTAAGATTTTAAAAATTTGGGGCTATTTTCTTACATTCTTCCTTATGCTTACATGGGGGATCGAGTATCTCCATCACACTTCTCAAAGTAATTGCATTACATTGTTCTCTTAGGTTAATTTCAATCTTACTAGGTAGTGCACCTTGCATTCAAATATCGATAATGTTAGCCAATTGCCCAATGTGCATCTCTAAATTTTTTTTTATTTTGCTCTACTTGATTCACCCTTACCTCAAGCTTGTCTATCTTATCTAGCTTAGTCTCTACCTTCTCAAACTTCTCAATCAAGAATTTTTTCATGTCCCAAGATTATTTCTCTTCTTATTGGGTTATATGAGAAGGATTAGCTTAAGTGGCTTGATTGCTCCATGAGAAGTAAGGATGATCCCTCCACTTAGGATTATAGGTGTTGAAATATGTATTGAGAGGTTGCCTATTAAAGTTGGAAACATATTGCACTTGCTCAACGTAATTTTGACCAAAAGGACTCCTTAATTGGCATTTAATTCCTATATTTGCTCCTCCACACCATTCACAAGTCAGTGGTGGGGTATTGATAGCATGCACACCCATACTTCTAAGCTTTTTTGCAAAAGCAACCACCTTGGCATTAAGCATGGTATAGTCATCAATGTCATAAACACCAGTAACTCGCTTGTTAATTCCTCTTTCACTTGCCCATTGGCAGTTGCTTAAGGTCATCTCTTTCAACAATGCATATGTTTTATCAGTTGATTTTTCCATGAGTGGACTTCTGACTCTAGCATCAATAGTAATGTGTACTGAATGGTTAAGCCCATTATAAAAGGTTTGGACTATCAACCAATCCGACAAGCCATGATGTGGACACCTTCTTTGTAACTCCTTAAATCTCTCTCATGCTTCATATAATGTCTCACCCGACTCTTATTGAAAACTTGCAATTGTTTGCTTCAATTATGCGGTCTTGCCTGGTGGAAAATATTTTGACAAGAAAGCCTAATAGAGATTCTCCTAAGTAGTAAATGAGTTAGGTGTTATAGAATTCAATCACCTTTTCACTTTATCTCTCAAGGAGAAGGAAAATAACAGTAATTGAATTGCATCATCAATTGCCTTATTAATATAGATGGTTGCACAAATCTCAAGAAAATAGGCGATATGAGATTTTGATCCTCATTAGCTTCACCATTAAATGTGTTTTTTTTTGCACCATCTAGATAATCATTGGTTTGATCACAAAACACTGTTGTTAGCAATGACAGGTTTCACAATACTCTATTGAGTCTCTTGGGTTTGTGGCATTGCAATTTTGCTTAGGGTCTTTTGTTGCCTTTCCTCAGCCATTGTTAACTTCAAAAAACTCTTTTTCTATTTTGGATTTCCCTTCGGCAATGAAAAGTGCGCCCAATTTCAAGATCAAACTCAAATGATTCTAGGCTTTTTGAATGGCGCATACACCAAGTACTTCACCTATCAAAAGAGACAAAACACAATTAAATGCATAAAAATTAAAAATGCATAATTTAAAACTAGATAAATAGAAATTTTAAGTGAAATTGATATTATGAAAAATCAGTCTTTAACAATGGCACCAAAAACTTATTGTATGTTAAACTTTTGCAAGTGTACAAATCGCCTCAAGTAATATAATGATAAGTAGTTATTGTTTCCAAGAGGATTGTTTTACACAAGTACCAATAAAATCTTAATTTTTCTATTATCTAGCAATTAAAATAATAAGAGAATAATAAATAAAAATTGAAATTGCAAAAATAATTAAATAAAATTGAAATTAAATAAAAAAGAAACTCTATATGATAATGATTTTTAAGAAATTCAGGTACACTACAATACCATTATATAAATATATCAAGAGAACTATTTCAATTGAGATTGGGTTGTGGTTGAGATGGATTTCCCTAATTTACCCAATAATCTCTTTCAAGCAAAATTGAGTATATTATTACTTAAATTATGTCTACTCTCGTGGTCATAAAATTCAATGACAATGCATTAAACTTCATGAATAATCTTTAAATATCTCTAAAAGTCAAGTCTACTCTCGTGATCTCAATCTCCTAGTTTAATATGCTAAAACAAACTCTAGACTTCCACTCTCAATCCATCATCTAGAATTTTAAACATTGCACATATGTGATTGTTGAACTAGGATAATCAATCCTAGGTTTAAAACCTCTTTTGATCTTGACAAAGTAGATTGATCATCACTAATGTTTCAAATAAGTGTTGTTATTGCAGAATTGAATCAATCCATCAAGAACAAATGAAGAAGTTGATGAATTCCAAAGTAGCATGAAAATCGCGACCGCAACCTACATATTCGCAACCGCGATTCATGTTAAGACATGTTGAAAATCAAGCAGGGGAAATCGCAATGTCATTCTAGGTCGTGATCCCTGAGAAGAGAAAGGTCAAGTTGTCACAGACGAATTCGCGGTAGGAATCTCGGCTAAGTCGCGACCACGAATTTTAAAGAAATTCAAGAGGGAAGCAAGTCCACAACCACAGCCTGACAAGTGTCCAATGAAACTGTTGGAAGTTAAAAATCGCGAAGGCATCTTGCTAGTAGCGACCGCGAACCTTGTGGAAGAAAGTTACCGATTTTGGCAGTTGAAATTGCGGTCTCAGTCGAGCCCTGTGCAAGAAAATCTCGCGACCGCGACTTCTGAAAGTAGGTAAAGGACAACGGCTATATTTTTCGTGTAAATAAATAAGAAGATGCCACGTGGACTAGCCGTTAGAAACAAACGGGTTTCTCTTGAAGAATTTGGATTTCGCGACCGCGAAAAGCAGTAGCGACCGCGATTTCATCCTGATAAGCATTAAATGCAGAATCTGTCAAGCATGTCTCAAGGATTTAATGAGCTATGATCTGCAACGTCTCTTTGAAGATGTTTGGCTATAAATACCCTCACCAAACAACCATGAAGAAGGTTGCTAACAATTTTATTACAAGCATTGAAAGCTCTTAAGTCTTTGCTACTCACTTTCTTCATCTTCTTTACATTTGTTAGGTGTGAGCAATAAACACCAGGTTGTAAGGTTCTGTGTTAGC
>CATIWR010244354.1:0-18579 GCA_949677035.1 Omphalea diandra | reverse complement strand
TTTTTTCTTATTTTTTTTGGTAACACTCGTTGTCTCTATATATATATATATATATATATATATATATATATATATATATATATATATATATATATATATATTGTATCCTACTTATCAAAGGTACAATTGATTTTTTTTTTCCACAAAAGCTTTGTGCTTGTGAGATTAATTCTCAATTTTGATTCTTGCAAAGAATCGATTCCAACAATCATAGTTAATTACTTTGATTTGTTCATAACAAACTAAGGTCCTCTGGCACAGGTTCGTCTTTGGGTTGAGGTTTTTCTTTGTTCGAACTTGATTTGGTTTTTCTAAGGGAGTTGCTTCTAAGCGAAAAGTTGTTGGGTCTCAAGGCAAGTCGCTTGGAATTCACATCAGTTTGGTATCAGAGCTTTGGCTTTAGGTCAGGTTTGTGTATCAAATATCTAATTCCTTTATTTTCATTTTCTATAGCATTTTCTTAATTTCAAGTCTAATAATTTATTTATTTATTTTTTTCATTTTCCTTTAGAGTAAAAAAAATTTCATGTTTGTTTGTGTCTCTTTTCATCTTTCTGTCACTTCTACTTTGTAATTCATTTTTTTTCTTTGCTCGTCTTAATTTTCACTTTTTGGAGGTTGAAACCAAGGAAAAAAAAAACTTGTGTTGGAATCAAATCAAATTCAACGAGGCAGAGACTTCGAAATCGCACCAAGATTTGGAGGATCTTCAAGTTTGGTTTTTATTATTTCTTCAATCTTCCATTTAAGCTGTATTCTCAAGTTTGTGTTTCTAGTTTGATCTTGTAATAAAAAAAAAGACCAGTTTGTTCATTAGAAAAAAAAGAGGATCGTTTAAAAAAAGAAGAAGAAAAGCTTGTTCAAGAAAAAAAAGGAGGAAAGCTCTTTTGTAAAAAAGAAAAAAAAAAAGAAGGAAAAGCTTGATAAAAAAAAAAAAGGAAACAAAAGCTTTGCAAATTCAATTTCATCAGGTTCATAAAAATGAAGTTGAATTCCTAAGGTAAGTGGATCAAGGGAAGGTATCGACTTTTTTTCAAGATTTGTATGAAAAGTCCACGAAATCAGTTTGTAACAAGAAATTGACAAGTCAACCAAGATTTCCAACACAAGCTAGTATTGGTTTCTTCTCTCCTTTCCTATTTCAGGTTAATCACATCCTACTCCAAATTGGATTTGTTTTCCAAATTCTTGTTTATTTCCTTGCACAAATTAGATATACTTATTGTCATCGTGCTAATTTCGTTAAATTAAATCTTTTTTTTCTCGTTCCTTTGTGATTTAAAAAAAAACTTCAATATATTTATGCCAAAATCTCATTATTACTTGGTTGTTTGTGAATTAATTTAAAGTATTGGTTTTGAATTGTGAGAATTGGCTTTTGTAAGGATCTTAAGCGAGAAAATAGAGGTAAAAGGCAAGAGTGTGAGCTCATATAGAGAAAAGCCAAAATAACTTAAGTATAAACACGAGTGAATTTGAGCGACATCTCACTTGAGTGAAACATGTGAAGGAGTGAAGTAAGGTCCTTATTATCTTGTTTCACTAACCTTGTTTTATAGATTGTAAAGATGAGGATCCTCAAAATAATGATAGAAGGATCATAGAGTTGTCTTAAAATATGGAAAGAATGTTTCAACAACTGTCCAATCGAATGGATAGATAGGAGGTTTCTCAAACCATTAGAAAGCCTACCAATGATCAAAATGCAAGGCGAGTTACAAGGAGAATTCATAAAGATGAAGATAAGGGATCCTTTAGTGATAATGAAGAAGATGAATTTAGGGCAAGGCCAACGCGAGACAATAACAATAGTGAAGTGAAGCTTAAAATTCCATTATTTCTTAGACGATTGGATCCTGAAGACAACTTGGACTGGGAAAAGAAGATTGAGTTGGCATTTGAATGTCATAACTACATTGAATCTAAGAAGATGAGGCTAGTTGTTGCTTGATTTGAAGGCTATGCTTTGACTTGGTGGGATGATACCAAAAAAAAAAAAAAGGAGACTGAATCTTGAAAATCCCATTGAAGAATGGTATGAGCTTAAAATCTCAAGTATCCAAGAGCAAAGATCCATTAGCAATGCCTCAAGGACTAATTACAAGGGCAAAGGCAAAGAAATTCAAGATAGTTATTCAAGGTGCAATGCAAGGATTGTGAAATAATATTTTCACTGTTGAAGATGGCAAGGATTTGGTCAAATATTGAGGAATAATATTTCCACTGTTGAAGATTGCAAGGATTTGAAATATTTTCATTATTGAAGATTACAAGGATTTGGGTCAAATTTTGGGATTAAATGGCTTGAGTTTCCTTATTTAAATTCGTGACTATTTGAAAGTTAATTCAAGTTTTTCTATTTATATTTATATTTATTTAGGAGTTTAACTTTTATTTGTTTTCCTATTTTGTTTGGGATGTAACCCTAGGGGACTAATTATATATTATATCCTACTTTTCAAAGGGACAATTGATTTTTGTTCCTACAAAAGCTTTGTGCTTGTGAGATTAATTCTCAATTTTGATTCTTGCAAAGAATCGCTTTGAACAATCACATCTAATTACTTTGATTTGTTCACAACATACCAAGGTGCTCTGATATAGGGTCGCTTTTGCATTAAGGTTTTTCCTTGTTCAAACTTGATCTGGCTTTTTGAGGGAGTCGATTCTAAGCGTAAAGTTATTGGCTCTTAAGGTAGTTCACTTAACGTTCACATCAGTTGGCATTTCTACTGTATAAACTAAGTTTACTTTTATTTGTTTAAGTTTTAGGGTGCATGGGGCATCTTGGTCATTTTGTAAAATTTTGCTAAAAGGGATTTGCTCTTATTCCTTAGTTCTTTCTTCTTATCTTCCTTTTCTTTTATTTTCCTTTTGTTTTCCCTTCCTTCTTTTTCTTTCCTTTCTTGCCGTGTTTAATGCTCTATATAGATAACAACTTGTTTGTATAGACAATTAAAGGAAAATGTAGAAGGGCATGGTAAAATATAGTACGCAGAGGGTTATTATCTATAAGTACATATAAGAAGTTATATGTATAGACAACCATGGGTATAAAACACCCCTTTGGTTGGTCCTAGCTCTCATTCTCTCATTTTCACTATCTCTCTTCATTTCTCTTACTTTAAATTCTCTTAACTTAATTCTTAGTTTGCCTTTGCTTTATTGTGATGGTACATAACGATGCCTTGATGTATGACTTCCATAATGCTATAACAAAATTTTTCGAGGGGGATAAGGGTCCCTATGATGAGCTGGTAGCTTTGATCCCATGCCGCAGTTTTGTGTTGGTCTCAACACTTTTGAATGTGCTATTGAAGATGAGCTTAAAGGGCCTAGAGCTAAGTAAGGACTTGTATCTCCTCTACGACCTCTTTTCTCATTTGTTTAATATTGCATCTAGAGCAGTAGGTCTTTTATCCCTGCCTTATTTTTACTATTATTTTTATTTACTTTCTCCTTAACGCTTTTGAATTTTTTTTCCATATTGTCATGATCCTAAATCTGCATGTGAACATTTGGTTAGTTTTCAAAAATTAAATTAGGTTATAGAACACTCACCTGAGGAATCATGGAAATGATTATTACCTCATTTTGTGTGCTTATGTTGTGTCTCTAATTTTTTTAATTTCTACATATTGAAACTCTTTATGTTGGTTGTGAAATAATTTAGATTATCAAAATACATACCTATAAGATCCTAGAAATTTTATTTCTAAAAATTGCTAGAATTTTGCTTAATTTTTATGAATGCTTGTTTGTTTGTGGATTAATTTTATGAGTTTTATAGGCTTTTGTGATAGCTTGTAGAGTGATTTATTTTTACAATTTTTTCTTATTTAATCTATTGATACCTGCAATGGTTACAAATTTAATATTTCCATTGTTTACATTTGATATTATTTAGGCTGTGTTCTTCGTTTCTTGTATACTTGCACAAAAAATTAAGATTAGTCTAAAAAATTATTTACTTAGTTTTATGCATACCTTGGGGATTTTTTTAGGGCATTTTCCTAGATTTATGCAAACTAACACATTTTTTCATATCCTTTGTGCTTGGCTTATTTTTGTGTATCCTTGTGCGTAAAGTGTAAAAGATTAATTCATTGAATGAATTTTATGCATAATACACATACCTGGAATTCCATACTACTATGATTTATAAGTTTTAGCTTTTGCGCGCATTGTCATGTCTTTTGTTATTCTACTTTTAGTTTATCTTGCATTGCTGACTATAATTATTCTCGACCCTACTCGTGTTAGGTTTTACTGACATTCTTCTTTCCTTTACAGGGTGATGTCCCTTTTAGTAAGGAGAATGAGGTGGTTACTCTCGTTGGCATATGGTTCAGGCGCCTTCCCTCCTAAGTAATTACATGGATCGAGGAGATAAGGCTCTTTCCCTTTTTGAGGACCTTGCCAGATTGGCCTCCAAATAGTGATATAATGGCCATGTAGCATTAGTTGACAGGTGCATGGACACCATCCATATATTCCACCTCCTTCTCCCTACTAATGCTAGCATTGTTCCATCATGTACAACAAATCGATTATAGTAGATGGTTACTTAGGTTTGTTCTTGGCACAAAGAAGAGTAACTCATTTGAGTGCTCAAGCTTTAAGAAGAGTGCTCTAGTGGTGATCGATCAGAGCCCTCAAGAGCATATCAGCTAAATGGGGAGATGTTTATTACTATACAACATGATGGAGTATTTGTTCTCTAACTTGAGGGATATGGCAATGATCTGCCTACTACCCACACTCAAGGATTTCAAGCTGAGCAAGCACTTGGACTGGGGGGTCGGTAGTTACAACCCACTTTTATAAGTTCCTCAGTTGTTATTGTTAGGGGTTATAATACCTCAATAGTTATAAAAGAGTCCTTGAGGTATGTGTTATTCTATGTACACTATTTCTTCTTTATTTTTTTCCTTATTTGTGTTTATTTTGTTAATGATGCATCTTTGTCATGCTTGGGCTATCAAGTTAGGATTTATTAAGGGTAGCAACCCACTCCCTAATATGGAGTTGTGTTACCTATGCTTCCAACACTAGAGTAGTGTCCACCATACAAATAAGTCATTGGAGATCAGGTGCAACCGGTTGAACAACCTCGTGATGGCTCAGGTATGTTTCCCTAATAAAACAAAGTCAAATTATTAGTTGTTATGATTTATGTGTTTATTATAATACTTATAGTGGTGTTTTTCATTAAAGTCAAATTATTAGTTTTTATGTTTTATGTGTTTATTATAATACTGATTGAGGTGTTTTTCATTAAAGTCAAATTATTAGTTTTTATTATTTATGAGTTTATTATAATACTTATAGTGGTGTTTTTCATTAAAGTCAAATTATTAGTTTTTATGAATTATGTGTTTATTATAATACTTATAGTGGCGTTTTTCATTAAAGTCAAATTATTAGTTTTTACAATTTATACATTTATTATAATACTTATAGCGGTGTTTTTCATTCTTGTAGCTTTCCTTGGACTTGAGGGGGGCCTATGGACTTATGGCAGCCTGAACTAATGAAGAAAGGAGGTGTTCTTATGGGCATCGATTACTAGGTCGTTCATTTAAGAATGGTACATAGGAAATCGCATGATAATATGGTGAAAGGGTCATAATGCATGCCAAGTGTCCAACTCCCTTTGAAGAATATGTTTTAGATGACCAACTTGAAGGGTGAGGATTTATATAGGCATTGGAGTTATACCTGAAAGAGCAGTTGATGCGGTGCTAGGGGATATAGGGCATGGATGGAGGAGTCTTTTATTAGTGTGATCCCTATGTCTTTAACATGTATTTGATCATTCCCCTAGTATGACACACACACAGGGATGATATTACGATGAGGTGCTCATGGCATGATGGCTCACGCTGAGTGAGTGCTTTCAAAGCTTATGCCAATGGTGGGGAGTTGCTAATGGGCTTACACTATAGATATATTGAGCCTGGAGATGTGTTTTGGCGAGCTAGACCCATTCCCTGATAGCTTTGTAGAGACATGCTACTCCTTGATCATGGGCTCTATGATGGTTTTGGAGCTCACTTGATCTTCGTGCCCCTTCAAGCTGATCGATACTACTAATGTAAGTGTCTTTCTTTCCTTTATGTTTATTCTTTTACATTTTTATTTCTTATTATGCTTACTAACTTGGCTTTAAATTTGTGTAGATTCCCTTATCTAAGCCAAACACATGTTCAATCTCATAACAATGCTGACGTAGAGCTCACTTAATGGATGCAGGACCTATAGGTTAGTAAAAGTGTGATTCATGTATGCATGTTTGTTTTTGTGTTGATATGTGTATATGCCCTAACCATCCTAACCATGTGTTTGCTATAGGAGGTAATCTAATGTAATAATCGGGACCTCAAGAACATATAATGAGCTAGTGGAGTTTCGTGCGATCCTTAAGTCATCAGTGTTGGAGGAGTCTAGCTTCGTACGATCCTTAAGTCATTAGTGTTAGAGGAGTCTAAGGATTATATGGGCACTTTTGAGGATGATGATGATGAGGATTAGGCTTGTTGTAGTTGCCATTAGATCTTTTTACTTTGTGTTTGCTAGACTTATAGCTAGCTATAAGGATTTTAATACTTTTGTTTGAATTGTAGTATAAGACTAAGGCATATTTTAGGGCCCTTTTGTTTCTTAGATGTTAGGATAGTTAAGACATCTTGTGCTAGAGCACCCCAATTTTGTTTAATTTAACATTCTTGCCATAATGGATGACTTTTGCTTTTATGATGCTCTGTGTATAATATGAATAAATGACATGCTAGTTCCCTTCATTTTCCTTGTTTGTTTGCTCTTTAAATAGGTATAAGATAAACAAATTTCCAAAAATGCAAGTGAAGGCTTTCTGTAGAAGTTGTAGTCAAAGTGGTTTGTACAATCCGTAACTTATTTATACATATAAGGAGTTGCATATATAGACAGTATGACTAGTCTATATAGTCAACTTAACTATTTGCAACTGTCTAATACCATTCATATTCTATCTCCTTCTTAAACCTCTTCCCTTAATTTCTATGACCCTATCTGCTATTTTTCCCATCCTAAATTTGTCCAATTTTCCTTGTGGGTTTTAAAGCCCTTCATTATCTTTTTTTTTTTCGTCTAACCTAACATCGATTTTTTGCAAGTGGCTTATGATTATTAAGACCCAACTACCCTTTTTTTTTTTTCCACTTTGAAGATATAAAGATTTACCCCTTGCTCGAAGAGTTTGGTGCCATTCTTGATTGCCATATCATGAGTGTAGACTAAATTACATTGCCATACTTAGGTTATCCACATATCTAAAAGATCATGGAGTTATTTGATTGAGCTTATGATGAGGTGCCCCTTTTACACATGAAGGGAAGAGAAGATCCTAACATCCATTTTACTTACTCTACACACCTCGAGGGACCACACTAGGCTACTCAAACTCGTATCTTAGTAGCCATTTTGATGGGAAAATGTCTATTTTGAAGAGATGATGGAGAAATTGATTTATAGGTGCTACCACTTATTGAATGGATTAAACTAGGGAAAACCCCACTTCTTGTGATCCTCAACTGGACCATTATGGGCTTGGATAGGGTATCCTTATGTGTTAACGAGTCTTTCTTTAGAAGTCTATTGTGACTTTAGGTGCGAGTTTCTCTTATAACCATTATTTTTTCTTCTTCTTCTATTATTATTACTATTTATTATTATTATTATTATTATTATTATTATTATTATTATTATTATTATTATTATTTTCGACTTGTTAGAGATTCCCATTATGGATGCAAAGTGTTATTTCCTATAATACCATTCAAACTATCATCCATCGAGACCTGCTTTCACTAGGGGTGAATGGATTGAGTGGCTATCCCATATATCTGACTCCAGCATCTGATGGACTTATCCTTAGTGGAGACTAATTAGATTCACCTTAAGGACCTATAGAGGGTGTGTGATTATTCCTACCCTGATATTGAGCACTTTCTATGATCCAGCTAAAGTCCATCGATAGTTTGGGCTTGAGCAAGATATGGTAAGCTTCCTTCCTTCTTTCACATAAGAAACCCTGACTCAGTGTTTTATGGAAAAAGGTGGAGGCCACCTAGAGTGATTGTTATATCTACCACATATTTCTCACTAAGGCTTTTACTTCTAATGATGCTGAATTCGAGGCTTGGCTGCATGACAACTAAAAGCATAGGGCTTTACAATCTTAAAAGAAACATTTGGAATAATAATGTGCACATGGAGGAAAAACTAGTTATATTTCATTTAGTCAAACAAAATGTTTGACAAAGATTACTTTTATCATGTAAATGAATTTCTTATTAGCGTTATGCTAGTGATGAATCATTACATTTTGTATATTATATATTAATTATATGTGTGGTTACTACTATTAATGATAGCACACTGGAACATCTTATTGTCTTCATTAATGCCTTTGATGTGTTGGATCCTTGTTCTTCACCCTTGATGGTCAATTTGTCGTGATCCTTTTTCTCAGCCAATATCCCCTATTGATTTACTATTTACTTTCCACAGTGGTCAATCGCACTCTTTCGTCTTTTGCTTTATTCATTTTCTTTTAATGCCATAATTTTTGCATAAGCTACTTTCTTGGGTTTTCAATTTAGTAGGCTTTTTGTTTTTTTTTTCTTCCATTTTTTTTTTATTATTCTTTTTATATTCATTCTTTATTATCTTTCCTTTTCTTTGTATATCCTAATTCTTGCTGAAGATGCCCTCTTAGGTTGTTGACTTAATGGACTTATTTATTTTTCTTTTCTCACTTCCTCACATAAAGTTTTTCTTCAATCTATTTAGGTATAATGGCTCAAATAACTCATTTCCATATATGTCTAATAGCTTTATGGCATCACCTAAATATATCTATTTGACCACATTAGGAACTTTCCAATTCGCCTTGAACTTTTCCCTGGGATCCTGAGCTTGTAGCACATTTCCTTCAGTACCAAGACATTAACCTTTATAGTGCTCGCCTTATCCCTTTTATTGAATGTGTGCACTATCCCTACCTGATATAACAATATATGCTAAAGGGCTTTCAACCTTTTCTCATCTAAAATGGCCAACTGGTTGCATCAGCTTCTAAGCCACTGATACTCAGGAATTATTGTCTCAACCAACTCTTAAAGGGATGTCATCTCTATTTCCACTAGCAACATTACTTACATCCCATACACCAGAGAGTAAGGCGTCAATCCCATTGATGTTCTGGCAATGGTTCAATGTCGCTATAGTGCAAAAGGTAGCCTTTCTGACTAATCATTATAAGTTTTCACCATCTTAGCCAAGATCTTATCGACATTCTTATTTGCTACCTCAATTGCACCATTTGTTTGTGGCCTGTAAGGTAATGACTTATGGTGAGACAACCCATACTTCTCTAAGATTGTCTTCACCATGACCTAGAAATGTACACTATTATCAATCACAATGTGATGCGTCATGCCATAGAGGCAAATAAGGTTCTTCTCTATGAATTTGACCATTTGTTTTGCCTCTAGCTTTTATAAAGGACTCGGTTTCCACTTACTTCAAAAAATAGTTAGTTGCTACTATAATGTACTTATGCCTCATTATAGAAGTTGGTTTGGTTTCTTCAATCACATCAATGCCCTATATTATGAATAGCTAAGGTGAGGTCAAGTTTTGTAATTCCACCTGTAGTAAATGGTTGAGGCTCTCATGAACCTAGCACTTATGACAACTCCTCATGTTTCTAATGTAATTCTTCTCCATAGTTATCCAATAGTATACTATCCTTAAGATTTTCATAACCAATGCTATCTCATTTAAATGGGAACCATAAACTCTTGCAAGTACCTCCTCTATTATGCTGCTAGCTTATTCTTCTGTAAAATACTTAAAATGAACCTTGTCTAGCATTTGCTTATGTTCCATGACATCATAAACTACAAGTTGCAATGCCAACCCTTGAATGGAATCCCCATCCTTGATTTCTACCCCTCGTACCCTTTTAAGTATTCTATACATCATAGTACCATAGGTAATTTTCTATTGACATTTCATCACCCTTTCCTCGGCATAACACAGTGTTTTGGATTTAAGTATGAGCAAAGGCTTCATCAGCATTTTCTTAAGCCTATGTCGAATGTCAACTAGGGTAGCCAATACATTTTCCATTATATCTTTTTCTTGAGGGAGGTGATGAAACACAATCCTTTAAAAGTTTTGGCTCAATATCTTTATGTACTCCAAGTACAACCTTAATCATTTTTCCTTCAATTCCCATTCATCTTTCACCTAGGAAATGACCACTAAAGCATCTCTAAATACCTCTACTATTCTCACTTTCATTTGAACTAATGATTCCAACCTAAATGCATAAGCTTCATGCTCTATTGTATTATTAGTTATCCCAAAGTCTAACTTCTTAGCCATAGGGAATAATTCTTCTTCAAATGAAACCAAAATTATTCCTACACTTACTCCTATCTTATTACTCCATCAAAATACATCCTCTATCCCTAGGGCTCTATTACTTCTAGGCCTTCATTATGAAATTAGGGAGGTTTAGACTCTTTTTTCATAAGGGGTTGCTATGCCAGATATTCTGCAACTACCCTGCCTTTGATCACCTTTTTCGTTACATACTTGATATCGAATTCAGTCATAAGTATCAACCATTTTGATAATTTTTCAATGAAAGATAAGGCTTCATATAGATACTTGGCCAAATCTAGCTTTAAGACCACATGTACTAAGTAGGACTAGAAATAATGTTTTAGCTTCTTCACACCCCAAAACCATTGTTAAACATGTCTTCTTGATCTAGTTGTACTTCTTTTCATATAGAAGAAAATTCTTGTTGAGGTAATATTGTTTATCCTCATAATTTAATTCATATATTTCATAGTTTAATCTCCTTTAAAGCCATGCATTATCACTTAAACTCTTATATGAATGAACCTAATACACTTTACTTGGTGTTTTGTAGGCTTAAAGTGAAGAAAAGCAAAGTTCAAGTGGAAAAGAAGAAGTGCATGACTGTATGGTTTAAGCACGTGGTTGTTTGTCTCTGTAAAACTGAAGAACTGGAGGAGATAAAAAATACATAGCTTTAAAGCATCACTGTGCATCCTAGAAAGATGGCATAAGGAGAAGGGATTGTAGCAATGTACAGTTGTGTTGTGATAGCACACAACCACATGCTTTATTAAACCTTAAAACATAAGAGGGAATGTGATAACCAATTTCATTACAAAACTCATAACATTCATGTCCAAGATACATATGCATAAAGGTTTTATTCATCATACATACATAATCGAACATGTATTTAATGTGCATATATGTTAACTAATGTCAATACTAGTGACCATAATCAGTTCCTATTTAAATGTGTGTACATGGCATAAGGAAAGAGAGAGAGAGTTGGAATTCAGCCGATGACCTATGATCCATGTGTCTCAATGCTAAACTCTAAGCAACAAAGTGTCCAATCCCTATTCTTCGGTAAAAATATAATTGGGATTTAGTGAGTCATAACTCAATGAATAAAAACAATAATCAGATTCTTATATCACAACCAATAATCAAATATCATCAAGATACATTATAAGTATAACATTTGACTATACAAGTGCAAGTGCAATAGATTAATTTTTTTGTTGTGACAATGCAAGACAAACACTGCTCCCGAGAATTCATGTGATTCAAGTGACATTTGATTTTCCTAGCCAACATATAACAAGTGATTCATTTGATCAATAACATGTGCCAATGGGACCTATTAGTCCATCTTCTGTATGATTTGCAAGTGTTTGACAAGCCGATCACAACACCCTTTTAGTTCCATGTGCAAATGCTCATTCACAAATGGTATACCAAGTAATCATTAAGAGCATATGATTCTCACTTGACTTGTATTAACATGTAAAATGTAACTATTCAATCATATATACATGTAATAAAACATAATCATATCATAAAATTACCACACACACATACATATTGAATCTAATTATGGTTTTTACTCACCTTTTGATGTGACCAACCTTTATGGTAGGTTTGGTTCTCTCTCTAGGGCTTCTTCAAAGTTTTGAGATCCTAAAATTTGATATATACATGTTTATAAGAACGTCAAAATGATTATGAATGTTTGGTATGCAACTATGGCATGATTCATGCAAGTGGACCTAATGTTTATGGATATTTTCCTTATATGGCAGCTTAAGCTTGCTATCCTCTCACAACAATAACTCTAGATACACTTATCCAAATGACTTGATTCTTTTTTTTTTTTTTTAAAATATACACATAATGATACAAATATTCAAATTTGAAGCTAATATCAGACATATAGAAAATGTGGTGAATTTTTAAAATTTGCCCTGTTGCAATGTCATCTCAGTCTGAGTAGGTCTTACATTATTGGGTGTATCTCAAATTTTACAAATCCAATTACAATAATAATCTACCATCAGTTACAAAACATATAAAGAAAAATTTTTCATGTTTTACTCATTGTCTAATTCAGTCTATAAAGTCACCAAAACTAAGGACCAATCTTAAGGTGAGCAAGTTTGTAAAATGTTGACAAACAGTCATGATTAAGGGATAATATCTCAGCAATCATGCTAGATTTGGAAAAAAGATTTCACAGGTATGTATTTTAGACTTAGATATACAACTTTCAAGTTTGGACCATCATCAAATTCTAAATCTATGGCCATCAAATTCTTGGAAAACAGATTTAAAAGAAAGGTAGGGTTTTATTTGGGTACATGGTCAGTCCCAATCAATGAGCCATATCTCTTTACACATAACAAAGCAATAAAAAATGCTTTACATGTATTTAGAGGGGATATAAAGCTAAAAATTTCATGTTTTGGAATTTGTCAAAATCAGAACATAAGGCCATAAAAATATAAGAAAACAAAAAGATTGAGGTCATTTCAGTTGGTTGTGAACCGACCCTAATGAAGGAGTCATAACTCCTCAGACATACAAAATCAAGAAAAACTATTTCATATGCATTTATATGGATGTAAAGCTACAACTTTAGTATTTTTCACTTTTTCTAATTCCTCTTCTATGATTATGAAATCATGGGTAAAAAATTCTGTTCTAACAGCAAAATCCAATACCTCACGTCTAACCCCTTAATTATGATCCTAAAGGGTTAAAATTCCATTTGTAAGCCTATTGCAACAAGACAAAATCATGGTGTTTCATTCCTATTGGTTGAAAGTTCACTTTCCTCTTTTAGTCCCTCTACTTGACTCTTTTAGTACCTCCATCCATCTCATAATCCCTACATGCTCCTTATACTTTTAAATAAGCTCTCTAATACCATTGTTTATGATAATATAAGATGCACACATCATAAGATAATTTTCCATGCAACTATACAAACATTACATATATATTCAAGTGTCCCAAATGCAATGGTCTAAGTGTCATCATCGTGCTTATCCAATTCACATGTTTAAATGACCATTTATCCAATGCCTATGTTTATGTGTGGTTTCAAATCATCTATGCAATGAATATGTTCATGTGATAATTCCAATGAATGTGGATGGGAATGTTACATTTCTTCCCATATTATGAAGAATTTTGTCCTCAAAATTCAACACCTATAAACAAATGTGGATATTGTCGTTTCATGTTTTCTTCGGTTTCCCATGTAGCCTCTTCTTGTGAGTGGTTTCCCTATAACACCTTAACTGAAGGGATTTCTCAATTTTGTAGCTATTTTGTCTTATAACCGATGATTTTCACTAGTTCTTCAATGTAACTTACATCATCTATAATTGTTATTGCTGGATCGCTAAGTATATGTGTAGGATTGGATCGATACTTCCTGAGCATACTCACATGAAATATATCATGAATCTGAATCATCTCTGGTGGTAGTGCTAGCCTATAAGCCAATGGACCGATTCTTTCTAAGATCTCACATGGTCCTATGTATCGAGGACTCATTTTCCCCTTTTCGCCAAATTGAATTATTCCTTTCCATGTTGAAACTCGAAGGAACACTTTGTCTCCCACCTCTTATTCCATTTCCTTTTATGTGTTGGTCTGCATAGCTCTTTTGCTTGTCTTGTGCTACCTTCACCATGTCCATAGTATCTTGCACTAGTTTTGGCCCTTCTAAAACACAAATCCTTTCTTCATCCCAATAGATTTGACTTTGATACTTTCTTCCATATAGTGCTTCATATGGTGCCATCTGTATACTGCTATGATAATGGTTATTATAAGAAAATTCAATCAAAGCAATATATTCATTCCAAACACCTTTGAACTCTTTCACACAAGCTTGAAACATGTCTTCAAGTGTCTGAATAGTCCTTTCTGATTGCCCATATGTCTGAGGATGAAAAGCAGTACTGAAACTCAACTTGGCATCCAAAGATTGTTGTAATTGACCCAAAATCGAGACATAAATCTTAGATCTCTATATGATTCAACAAACGTTGTACGCCATGTAATTTGACAATTTCATCAACATATTTCTTGGCTAAATGCTTATGTGAACTGCCCTACCGAATGGGCAAAAAGTGAGATGACTTAGTTAGTCTATCAATGATCACCCATATAGCATCATTCTTCTTCAAGGTCCTCGGTAACCCATATACAAAATCCATGGTTATTCTTTCCTATTTCCATACTGAAATCATCAATGGTTTCAATTTTCCAACTTGTGCTTGATGTTCCATTTTGATCTGCTGACAAGTCAAACATGTTAAAACATAGGCTGCTACATGTTTCTTCATTTTAGGCGACCAAAAATGAGATAACAGGGTATTATACATTTTCGTCATTCTTGGATGCATGGCATATGGAGCATTATGTGCTTCTTTTAGGATTTCTCTTTCAAGTTGTCAACATTAGGCATACAAATACTAAAACCCAACATCAAGGCATCATTTGGAATATCAAAATCACTATGTCTCTCATGTTTTACCATTTCAATTATTCTATGTAACTTTGGATCCTTGCCCTGTGCTTCTTTAATTCGATCGTGCAACATTGGTCTCACTTGAAAAGTAGCAATCAATACCCCATTCTTTTGTATGTTTAGTTCCATATTCGTAGATTGAACTAAATAAGAAAATGGAAATACTTGTAAATGAGCTACATCACTTCTTGATTGTCGGCTCAAAGTATCAACAACCACATTTGCCTTCCCTGGGTGATACTCAATGATACAATTATAATCCTTTAACAGTTCTCACCACCGGCTCTTTCTCATGTTTAATTCTTTTTGGCTCATCAAATACTTCAAGCTCTTGTGGTCTGTAAATATTTGAAAAGTTTCTCTATACAAGCAGTGTCTGCATATTTTCAAAGGAAACACAATGATAGTAAGTTCAAGGTTGTGTACTAGATAAGATAATTCATAAGGTTTCAATTGCCTAGATGCATATGCAATTACCTTACCATACTGCATTAGAACACATCCCAAACCTTGATGAGAGGCATCACTATATACTCCAAATCTTCCATTACCAGTAGGAATGGCTAACACTGGAGCTGATGTCAATTTATCTTTTAATTCATCAAAACTCTCCTAACATGCTTTAAACCACTGAAATGGTACATTTTTCTAAAGTAACTTAGTCAAAGAAGTAGCTATAAGTGAAAACCCCTCAATAAATCGACAATAATACCCAACTAGTCCTATGAAACTTCAGACTTCTGCAACATTCTTTGGGGTTTCCCATTTTACTGTTATTTCAATTTTTTTTGGATCCACCTCTATGCCTTTTTCAGAAACTATATGTCCTAAAAATACTACCTAGTCAATCTAGAACTCGCATTTGTTTAATTTAGCAAATAGCTATTTTTCTCTCAAAATTTGTAACACGATCCTTAAATGTTGTTCATGCTCCTCTCTGCTCATTGAATACAATAGTATGTCATCAATGAACACAATTACAAATTTGTCTAAGCAAGGCTGGAACACTTTGTTCATACAAGCCATAAACACTATTGGTGCATTAGTAAAACCAAATGGCATCACAAAAAATTTATAATGCCCATACCTAGTTTGAAAAGCTGTCTTCAGTACATCTGAGTTTGAAATTTTGAGCTAATAATATCTTGATTTTAGGTCAATTTTAGAAAACACTCGTGCTCCTTGTAACTGGTCAAACAAATCATCTATCCTTGGCAAAGGATACTTGTTCTTCACAGTGAACCGGTTTAACTGCCCGTAATGAATATATAACCTCATTGTCCCATCTTTCTCTTTAACAAATAATACTAGAGCACCCCATGTTGGCACACTAGATCTGATGAATCCCTTTTTAAGTAGTTCCTGCAATTGGGTCTTTAATTCTCTCAACTCAGTTGGAGTCATTATATAAGGTGGTATGAATATCAGTGCAGTTCTTGAGACTAACTCAATTATGAATTCTATCTCCCTATCAGGTGGCAAACTAGGTAAGTCAGCTGAGAACACATCTGGAAACTCATTCACCACGAAAATATTCTCAAGTAATTCATTTGTTAACCTTGTGTCTACCACAAGTGCCAAATAAGCCTCACATCCACTTTTAATCATGTGAAAAGCCTTGATAGTAGAAACTAGACATGTATGTACAATTTGCCTTTCCCCTTGAAACACAACCCTTGTATGAGTTGGAGATTCTAAAATAACTTCCTTAGTAAAACAATTCAGTATTGCATAATATTTGGGCAACCAATCCATACCCAGTATCACATCAAATTCACGTAGTGGCAATGGTACTATATCAACATTCAACTCAACGTCATTAATGTGAATCACACAATCATGACATGCCTTGTCCACAATCATCACATCTCTCAAAGAAGTACTAACACATAGATCAAAACCTAAAGGTTAATGCTTACTACATAATTGTAATGTCATGTTCAATGAAATGAATGAATGTGTGGAGCTAGGATCAATTAATGTATTGACTTCTAAATCATTAAGAAAAAGTTTACCAATAATTACTTCTAGAGCAACAACAGCTTGTTGCCTAGTCATGGCAAATACTTTGGCTTGTGTCAGGGGTCTAGAACTCTGACCTTATGATCTGCTCATACCTTAGCCAATTGTGGTTGTTCTACCTCTACCTCTGCCTCTACCAAATGATACTCCAACTCTACATGCCTTTGAAACTTCAACTGTGGGCTTTGATGTAGCTCTGCCTCTGCCTTTGCCTCTGCCTCCTTTTGACATTCTAGATTTTTCAGGACAATCTCTAGGCATATGATCAAGAGACCCACAAAAGTAGCACCCCCTAATCAAGTTTTTGCATTCACCCATATGTTGCTTGCCATAATGTACACATGAGGGTCATTGTTGCATAACTTGACTTTGACCTCTACCTGCATAAGATGATAGTCCTAATCCTCTACCTCTATAGCTAGAGTAACCACCCCTAACAATGGACTGTGATGGCATATATTCTCCATGTTTACCTTTCTTTTTGTTAAAATCCCCCATAAACTCAATAAGCCCTCTTTTTACTTGTTGCTCCATCCTTTATTTTTTTTAATCTTTCCACCCTGATTGCAACAGCTTTTAGTTTGGTATAACTTTCAAGATCTGCAGTTGTTATCTTACTTCTGATCTCATATCTCAATCCCTCTTCAAATTTTTGACATTTATCTTTATTAGTGGCTACCATGAAGGACGCATAATGAGATAATTAATTGAATTTTACCTCATATTTAGCTATAGTCATATGCCCCTGCTTTAGGTTCAAAAACTCTGTTCTTTTATCATCTTTATACACTTCTGGCATGTAATTGTTATTGAACTCACAAAGAATGTCATCCCATATGAGCACTGGAGGTTGGGCATCATTCCCTGGAATGGTTTCCCACCAATCGTATGCATCCCCCTGTAATAGTGACACTACATAATCAAACTTTTCTTTTAGTATGCATTTCATCAAGTTCAAAACTCTTTGTGTTCTTTTTAGCCATGTCTCTGCCACTGATGGATTTGTGGTACCACTAAAGTCAACTGCACCCTGTTTTCTTAATTTATCATACCTTTTCTATTTTTGAATTTTCTAGACCCTGCATTATTGGTTCACCAATTCTATATCATGGTTGACTATGAGATATGTGTTCTGCATGACAATGTGTAGGAGATCTAACTCTGTCAGCAGGTTGATCTCTTAATGGTTGGCATGATGCTTCTATGGAATGCAAATTGGCTAACTCCTGTCTTCTTAGTGAGCCATGGGTACTACCATGACTACCTTCTGCTAATGCCCTATAGACATATAAGCCTATGTCATATGATAATGCAAAATAGTGCAAAAGTCATGTCATGTTCATATGTATGTCCTTATGGAACCTATCCCCGCTCTGATACCAAAAACTGTAATGACCATTTTCATTGCAAAACTCATAGCATTCATGTCTAAAATACATATGCATAAAGGTTTTATTCATCACACATACACAATCAAACATGTATTTAATGTGCATATATGTTAACTAATGTCAATATTAGTGGCTATAACTAGTTCCTATTTAAATGTATGTACAAGACACAAGGAGAGAGAGAGTTGAAATTCAATC